>CAUZXS010002968.1:0-62500 GCA_963585895.1 Sepioteuthis lessoniana | reverse complement strand
TATAAAATAAACACTTGTTAATAATGGGTTTCTTTACTACATTGTTGATAAAGAAATTAAAAGTGAACTGAATATAACATAGACAATATCCTATACCATAAAAATCAATAAACCTTAACTAGAAAAACCAATTTCATAATTATAAGATAGATGAACATATATTAAAAAGCCTTATCCAAAAAATGTTCTCCCAACTGATCTTTGTCAAAAAATAAGACTTTAAAACTTTCAATTTAATATATCCAATAATTCTTCCTTTTCCACTGAACTTCTTCTGAGGAATAACACCGTATATACGTTCAAATGTCACTTGGGAGACCGTCTCCAATTAAAAAAATAATTCGTACGTAGGTCATACTACAACTCTTTCAAGACGTCTAATTATGCACTTTAAAACACACTATTCACAAATCCTAATTTCAAAAAATTCTAGTTGAAAACACCGCTATAATAGCAGACGAAATTAATAAGCTACGACTACAAATCCTAGAGGCCGTAAATATTTAAAAAAAAAACAAAAAAACTAGAATTAACTGAATTAACTTTGAAAAATCAACAACGATTCAAAATTCCTTTAGTCATTTTTTTAAATATTTTATTTCTCTTGATAATTTGCTATTTTCGTTGATAGCATTCTGATTTATCTAACTTTGCGTTTACGTAATTTTGTAATGTTGTAAAAAAAGCCTTAAAACTCTTTTAAAAAAACACTCTTTATACATGCAAACAACCCTTGATGATGGCCTATGAAAGATCCGAAAGTGTTCGGGATGATTTTTGTAAATTCTTCTACCAATTCCAACGAAAAACCAGAACACTTCTCCAGAAACTTGAAAGGATCTTAATAAAATTATATAGACAAAATTTGTCTTTATTATTTAATCAAACATGCTTAAATGAAGGACTGCTGCGTAATTACACACACACACACACACACACACACACACACATATATATATATATATATATATATATATATATATATAAGCTCTATCATTGATATTGAGCACTATTTAATAATACCGTGACATTTGATCCTCCATTAATTCACCAAGTGAGCTAATAAGAATCATAAACCTTATATATATATTGATTAGGACAACTGAAGTCACGTCTATTCCACATTGCGTTTAAACACCCCACGTGGCACCATTTTTACAGCATCAAACATGGCATTCTAACACCCTACCTGACACCATGTTACAACGTTCAAAAAAATTTGAACCTCCAACATCCAAAAAAAGTCTCTGACGATGAAGTTTTACTTTGAAATTAAGTAAAGTTGGCGACCTTAGACGAGGGTGACCTGAAGGCTCCCTTTTCTATAGCTACTATACTTGGATGTAGGGGAAGGCACAACCCTTTTCCTTGGATTGCTCCACTTTACCCTTGATGTTGACCTTATATTACTGAGCATTAAGCAAGGCGACATTTATACCATTTTTTTTTTGAGTCTTTGGTATGACTCGACCTGGGATTGAACCCCAGTCTCCTGGATCATTGGCGAACACTCTACACATTAGGCCAATGGCCTGATTGATCTGGTTGGTAGTGTTCACCAATGGCTTGGGAGACTGGGGTTCAATCTCAAGTCGAGTCATACCAAAGACTCAAAAAATGGTACTTGATGCCTCCTTGCTAAACGCTCAGCATTATAAGTTTAGGATCAAGGGTAAAGTGGAGCAATCCAGGGAAAGGTGTAACACCCTTCCCTACACCTCTGTGTAGTCACTATTGAAAAGGGATCCTTTGAGTATCCCTCGACCATGGTCGCAAACTTTACTTTTAAAATAATTAGACTGAAATCATTATTTCGCATTCCAATAGCCCTCTAAATTAATTCAATACTAATATATATATATATATATATATATATATATTAACTTAAATCGCGAGTCGGAATTCTCCTACTAAAGTTTCTCCTCAACAGATCATCAGGGAGTCTCGCAGATAAGACCCCCTGATGTTAATTTTGTAATTGGCTCCACTCGTGTTGAGCACTCTTCTAATTGCAGCATTGCAGCGTTTGACAGTGGGTTTTATTTTTCTTTTGACCAACTGACTGCATATCTCTTGATTTTTTTTTTCAATTGATGTGACGGAGTTGGCCTTTTCTTTCTTTTTTTTTTTTTTTTTTTGTCCTATGATATTTTTCTTTTTTCCCCCGGGCGGTGATTCGAGATATTTTTATCTCTTGTTCCTGGCGGGGATTTTTTCTTTTTTCCTGGTAACCATGAATGCTGGTAGATAGTAGGTTAGTAAATATATATAATAATCTTTCTATAATTCTGATTATGCGAAAAAAAAACCCCAGATGATGCAATTCGCAAATAAAATATTACACGAACTGATATCTGGAAAAAAATTAATGCTAATTTTGTTCTTTCAATAATGATCCGTTTAATTAAAAGCTAGATCGATTTTTTTCTAACTCTGTAGGCATTCATTTATATATAAATATATATGATGGATAGTTATATATATGTGTGTGTGTATGTATGTATATATATATATATATGTGTGTGTGTATATATATATATATATATATATATAGAATGCATACCCTTCTCAAAGATAAGAGCTTGAAAGTGAAAGGTGAACAGCCTTGTCTAGAATTTGAAGTCGAATCGCTGAGCCCATTTTCTTCGACGATATCCGTTACGCTACCGTGTTCCTCTTCCCATTACAGTTAGAAAAGGTTATAAATTGGTTATACTCCAAAGATAGTTAATTGAGGCTTGATGATTACTGACAAAAGGTGATGTTTATATGGTGAATAGGTTATTAGTAACACTGATACGAGCCAAAGTTGGGTAAGCGTAGAGTTATTTCTTGTCGCAATGTTGTTAAGACTATTAATAATTCCAGTTCTACTATAGACTATCCTATTTACCAACCTCTCTGCTCGGGCAGGATATAACACAAGGTCAATTTTTAAGCGGAGTTTAACAGGTTTCAATTCAGAGTTTTCCTTCTCCTAGACTAGTTGCCTCACCAAGGCTGAAGAACCTAGTCTGTCCTACCCATAGCTGGTGGGAGAATAATTGGATTCATACCTTTCCCAATAGTATTAGTGCTATGTGAAATGCAATCAGTCTCGTCCAGGATTTGAACTCGAGTCGCCGTGTTCATTTCCTACGACGATAACAATTACACCACGGGCACTTCCATACTATAGACTAAAGATAAAAACCTTTTGTCAATTGTTTCTCTGTATCGAAGCACGATCACATGTTCTTTGGTCAGCAGTAAGATATTAAGTAAGTTAGTCAAGTGTCTCTGATGTTCTGAAAGCTTCTCTTGTTATAGCACTACGGTACCATGTCGAAAGTTGTAACACAACTCTGCTAGTTTCAGGACATGAAAGTTTATTTATGACCGCAACGTTTACAGCAGTCGGCGAAAAGAGAGAGGTAGAGTAAAGGAATACATCAACTGATTTAGATAGACAGAGACTATATACCGTGTGGGGCAAAACGGACAACCACTGACTCCGGCTCGACTGCTTCTGGTCCTTCTAACTGTCGTGACGTCTTCGAATCTTTCTCTTTTTTTTTTTTTTTTTTTTTTTTTTCAGAAAAATTATTTCTTAATCACACGTAATCACTAAAACTTTTCAATGGCACGTCATTGCTGATTATCAGCTGATATCTATAAAATTGTTTATCTTAATATATTTTGCTTACACTTGATTCTAAAACAAACTTGGCGCGCTTATTTTGACGTGATTCACATGTGTACGCAAAACAAGGTCTTCTCAAGTACTGACCTTTCCCAATTGAAATCCTGCAATTACGAACTCAAAGTTTAGCAAGAAAACAATTTATTCCAAAAATAATTAACTAAAATCTCTAATTATGTTACACTATTTCTTTACTTTTTTCTTCCTTTTTTATCACTGACTTTCAAATAATGAACATAATAGCATCTTCTTGTGAGCCCCACCACGATCAGAATGCTATACATTGTCAATTCTTAAGCGTAGTACCTAATATTATATTTGGAGGTACTGTATTGGGTATCACCGTTGGGAACGGACCCAACGAACCGGGTTCAAATCCTCGATGAGGCTGCTTGCATTTGACATAGCGCTGATACAATTGGGAAAAGTATGAATCCAGCTATTCTCCTTCCAATTATGGAAAAACGGTTGTGTTCTTTAACTCTTGTATGGCAACTGACGCAGGAGAAGGAAAATCTTCAATTCAAATCAATTAAACTCTGCTTAAAATCAAATGACCATGTGTCATATCCATCTCGTGCAGAGATGGATATGACACGTTATTGCCTCATTTACAGATTAAATAAATCTGAGATGAAATTTAAGTTTTATACTATACAATATCTAAAATAATATTTTAAATCTTAGTATTTTAATTCTGAATAAATTTAAAGTTTTATTTAGTTTTGATTAAATTTTAATTAAAAATTTCGAAAAAAAATAAAATGAAAATTTAGAATTGAATTTTAATCTAAAATTATTTCTAAATTTTTATTTTATTCTTATTCTAAATTTAATCATATCTAAAATAATATTTAATCTTAAATCTAATGATATTCAAAATAATTTTAAACCATACATTGACCCTTAAAATAATTTTAAACAATAGATTCAGTCTTAAAATAATTTTAGACAATATTTTGGCTCTTAAACTATTGATATTGGCAAATGTTTATCTTTTTAATATAATTGAGAAAGGACATTTTTGCTTTAATTCGGTTTCTTTGTTTCAATGACAAAATCTATTTTTACGAATTATCTATTATAAAAGAACAGCAGTGATATTATTAAACCTATTGTGAATGAATAAGAGTTCATATTTTCCTTTTAGAAGATTTTTCCTTAGGCATTACTCTGAGTTCAGTGAGTATGCTTACCAAAAAAAAAAAACACAATAAAAAGACCTTGTGTCAAATACTTCCGGGAAGGAGACACGGATAAATCTCACGCTTACCAAATCTACATTCTCTGTCGCAAACGTCTATCTGGGAGAGACGAATAAGATTAAGGAATTTCTAAGTTATTGAATTGCTTACATACCTGCTGTTACTAAGTAGTCACCGATTTTAGTACTGAACAGGCACATCGCTTCTTAACTTCAGTGATTTGTAGTGGGAACTGGTGCTTTCTGTAGGACTTACACAGTAAGCAGACATATTCTAGTATTTGAGATTGTTTTAATTTTTGCACCAATTTTATGTTTTTTTTCCCCACAACAATAACACCAAAAATCAATATTTCTGTATTCATTTTTAAATCACCTAACGTACTGCCTCGTCGATACACACACACACACACACACACACACACACACACACACACATATTTATATATCAGTGCATTGTTTTTCAACAATATAATTGGCCATGATATTGATCATATTGAAATCAATCGATCACTTTAGTTGATTCCGATAATTAAAAAAAGAAAAACTCATAAAATATAAGATTCGATCCACTGTCTGACTACTCGAGGTCAGGTAACAAAAGATCCATCGTGATAGGTCACCTATATTGATTTGTCGAAAATCAATATTTTGAATAAAACATAATTCCATTAAAGTTTAATGATTTAGTTTTTCTCTAAATTATTCTTATGCGAGGATTGCATGAAACAATCACTCTTTAACTTGTTTACTATAAATTCCGGCGTACGATTCGGTCTGGCATTAAAGTCGACCTTAAGAGTGTGACCGCCAAATTCTTGCTTTGACTTATCCCTCTAAAATAGATCAACCCACAAGCATACAGTAAGCTACTGGTAGAATCAAATGTTTCAGTCGTTAATAAAATAACCTTCAAGAAACCTTTATTCAAAATTTTCATACCAACGTGTCTATACTGAATAAACTGCCATAATGTTTCATTAAATTGTCATGACTCCAGTAATGTACGGTGGATATAATTTTTTTTTCTGAAATCAGAACTATATCGACCATATATAAAATATACAAATTTTACACATTACATCTTATATTCATATGAATTTTCAATCTATTTTGGTATCATGGAATTGCACATATAACATACTGTCGTTGTCTGACTGGCTGCTTGGGTGTTGTGACGTTTCGGTTAGTGCTTACGGTCAGTGCCTCAGCTGTTGAAAACGGCGTGTTATATAACCGTAATATAAAAATTAATTTGCATAACAGTTTTATTTTATATTTTCTCTGTGTTAATTTAGTAAACATGTTCAAGCACGAGAAATGTTTGTGACAGTCTGCTGGATTGGGTGTATATTGATTGTTTGGAGTACTGTTCCACTGATTCTGTGGTAAATGTTTTGATCTTAGTCCTGCCGTATAAGTCGACACCTAATTATGTAGAAATTTCTTCTGGTTTAAATAGTTGACTTGTACGCCGCAAATTATCGTAACTTATAATTGTAAGTTTGCAAATATAGAAATTTAGATTTGTTGAAGTTGTCTGCCATTTTGGTTCAAGGATTGAATTCAATACGGCGGAGCTGAAAGCAATGTAAAGCTAAGTTTTTTTATTAGCTTAAATAGCAAGAAATTTATTTTAGTATATACAGGAATTATATTGTATTTTGAATATGGATGTAAACATTATTACCCATTTTGGTTAGTGGAGTGAATTCAATATGGCAGCGGTGAAAGCAATTTAAAAAATGTGTTACCAGTGTGTATATATATATATATATATATATATATATATATATATATATATATAGCAATAGATTTATTACAATAACCAAAATCAATCTATTAAGCAATGGATCCGATAAAGTAAGATTTTTTTATATATTAACAAATTACAAAACAATTTCGTCTTCTCCGAAATAGTTTCCTTCGGAAACTAAACAATGTGTCCAGTTGGTTTTACGGTCACAATCTTTGTGATATATATAGATATCATAAATGCAATAACCAATTTAAGTTTATAAATATTAAGAGATATTGAAAAATTTATCTTTGTTAGAAGCTATTTTGGTAATAGGAATGAATTCAGGATGGCGGAAGTGAAAGCAATTCAAAAATAAGAAGGTATCTGTTCATATAATACAAAATTTATTACAATATATATACAGGAATTATATATGAAATATGGGGAATAATATTATTAGCCAAACAGAAGAGTTAATTCAATATGGCGCTGGTGAAAGTAATGTAAAGATAAGGTGTATATAACAAGTTCTTTACGATATATACAGGAATTATAATTCTATCATCATAATCTTTGTAAGATATATAGATTTTATTAATGTAAATATCAATGTACGCTTATTTATGTAACGATTTAGTGGTGTCGAAACTGTCAGCCATTTTGGTTTGAGTGAATTCAAAATGGCTCACTGTCAGTTGGACTCAGAAAAGACTTTTTCTATCCTGAATGGACTCTAACAAGCACTAACAAGCATTCCGAGTCAGATTGGACCAGGAAGTGATAGCAATGAAGGGTTACTCCACGCTCCCCCAGGATTTCAAATCTGGAACCTCACAACCGATTTCAGTTTGTCATAAAGAAAAACATTTTGGGGTGGGGGCGTGGGGAACCTCCCTGGAGTGGGATACAGTTAGCGAAAATATTGTTTAACTGCTTACTAGTGAAAACTTTTTTTAGTTTTTTTTGTTTGTTTGTTTTTCGTTGTTTTTCTCTCTTTTTTTATGACATATCAACTCCTTAAGGGTTATTTAATTCGGAAATTTTATTCATTTGTAAATGTTTGATTACAATCATATTTCTAACGTTCCGTTGTAATCATTTTGTTTGCTCACACTTTTTTTTTTATTTGACGCTGCTAATAATAATAATACTCGAGGATTTGGAAATAACAGGACGAGTTGAGACCATCCAAACTACTGCATTATTGAGATCGGCCAGAATATTGAGAAGAGTCCTGGAGACTTGATACTTGCTGTCACTAAAATTTCAGTGAAAGACCATCGGCTAACGCTGATGTGAAAAACTTTCAGGGAGTAAATAATAATAATAATAATAATAATAATAATTTGCTTGCATTTAAATGAGGACTGCGATATTATAGTATACGAGTTCGAATTTCATTCACTTTTGGGCTGATATCCTTGGGCAAGGCATGAACTCCCTTATCCCTCTTTTCAGTTATAGGTTAAATAATATCCCTACTGTCTTTCAACAGGGATGGCTTTGGCATCAAATAACCTACGAAGGTTTATATGCCGTTAAACAGAGAAACCAAGCTAAACCAGTTTTAGGATATCAAATATTTCTAATACCAATAACTTGCTCACTGTCATATGATTTCAAGTAGGTGGGTAAGTTATTTGGTTTAATGGCATATTAAACCTTGATGGCTATTTAATGCCAAATTCTGTTTATACACACACACACACACACACACACATACACGTGACACAAGGTCAGTTTTTAAGTGGAGTTTAGCAAGTTTGAATTCTGGGTTTTTCCTTCTCTTAGACCGGTTGCCAGACCAAGGCTAAAGATCCCAGTCTACCCTACTATTCTACCCATAGCTAGAGGGAGAATAGTTTTCGCGAGAGTATTAGCTCGATGCAAAATACAGACTGCCTCGTCCAGGTCACCGTGTTCATTTACTACCACGATAACCATTACACCACTAGCGCCTTTCTCTCTCTCACTCGCACACATATATATATTTATTTACAAACCCCTCCGCTCAGGCAGGATATGACACAAGGTCAATTTTTAAGCGGAGTTTAACAGGTTTGAATTCAGAATTTTCCTTCTCCTAGACTAGTTGCATCACCAAGGCTGAAGAACCTAGTCTGCCCTACTATTTACCCATAGCTGGAGGGAGAATAATTGGATTCATACCTTTCCCAAGGGTATTAGTGCTATGTGAAATGCAATCAGTCTCGTCCAGGATTTGAACTCGTGTCACCGTGTCCATTTCCTACTACGATAACCATTACACCATAAATATATATATATATATATATATATATATATATATATATATATATATATATATATATATATATGTTTTTTAAGTGAATTCTTTATTTTTAAACGAACAAGAACTCATTTATTTGCACCCATTGAAATGGTTTCAAATATTGCTATTTATCCTAAATAATTCCATTCAGTATTAATAATAATTCCTGATAAAAGATTAACTCGTTCTATTGGACTCATAGATGGACTCTAACATGTAATACTACTCTGGGTCAGAGTTGGCCTTGGAGTAATGGCTATGTTTGTATTCACTGCAGCTAGACACGAGTCTCTTTATGCAAAGACACTTTTAAAAGCCCAAGTCGAGATTCTGTAGTCAAATTTCTATTGATGAAAGGCTATTGCTAAATAGACAACTTAGACAGATAGATAGAAACACATAGATAGATAGATATAGCAGGGCAAAAAGGTTCTTTTTTTTTCTTTCTTTTTTTTTCTTTGGACCATTTGATTTAGTTTTCAAAAACAGTTTTACAAGATGCGGCACTTTTTAGCGTTTTCGAATCCATGACAGCGTTATCAATATCAGTTACAAACATCAGTATGGAAGTGTTTTGATTTTTGTCCAACAGGATAACGTTTACGTGCCTCCCTTTCTGTAGGGGTTGTCCGTGCTGTGATCCTTGAAAGAAAGCTTGTCACTCAAAGCTGGCTGCTTGAAAAAAGATTTTTTGCACCTTTTTGGAATTTTTTTTAATATATCCGTTCTAGTTTCCTGAGACTGTAACATGCCACGATACAAAAATATACGACCAAGATATGAATATGTGAAATAGACACATGTTCATAAAATCTCCGTAATGTTCATATACATATATAGGCGTATAGGAATCCGATTACACTCGAAATTGGTTCGGGTACGAAACTTTTATTTACCTTTTTTGAGTTTAAGGTTTTTCGACATGAGGAGAGAGAGACGCAATTTCTTTCTATGCTGACTTTTCCATCTGACCCCACCACGTGCAGCATATTTCGTAGACCCCAACTGTTCTCGCCGAGGCGAGACCAAAAATCGACTACCTTCCTCTAGACTCGACTCTCAACTCACCCAACCAACGCGCGGCACCCGTAGCGCACAAAGCCGTCTGGGCTCGCCCAGGTCTGAATCTCAACTAACAGCTTTTTTTTCATATCCCCCAAATCCTCAGCACTCCCGGGCATGACGTCATTCACGTCCCCGGTTTTATTTCCTATCTGGGGTTTTTATTGTGACATCTCTGATTGTCACATCCGCCCCGCGCGCGCGTGAACACCTGCGCTCAAAGATCATTTTTGGTGGGGGATCTAGAAGATGAGAGGTCACACACGAGCTGAGCCTCGTGTGCTACTGGACAATACTTGTCATAATCTACATTGCCCCCAGTGTTACTATGCTAGCTTTTGCTAAGTCTCCCGGTACGTATGTCAGGTAATCTTACTGGTCATATCTTTGGTCGCCCGGCACGTATTTCTGGTGATCTGATGCTAGACCGGAGCAGCAAAATAACACCGGTGGGGTATTTGTCTGGTGTTCCACATACACGAAAGTTTAGCACAAGTGTTGGGACCAGACGCAGGGCTATAGCCCACACATGCCCGGTGGTTACAAATATGCCTTGAGACCCATCAGCATTCTCCTAAAAAGAGGCGTCTGGGGGAACGGCCCCCCGAAGCGCAAGGAGTATGGAAGTGTGGCATAAGAGCCGTGTAGCATAAGAGCCGGGTCTCCCCAGTAACGATGTCAAGTAGCCCGACTAGCTTGTAAGCGAGACTCGCTCAGGGTAGCAAATTCATACTGGTGGTCTAGGAAATATACTATAAGATATTTGTCGCTGCCTCCCACCAGATAGGACTTTGCACAAGGTTAATGACCAGAAGGTAGATTATAGTGGGGATTTAGGGGAAGGGAAGATCGAGCACGACCCAAGGCTCGAGCCCTGCTGGACTATACTGGTTATCAGCCCACTTAGTGCATAGTAGGCCTGATGAGCTTACCTGAACATGGACCCAAATCTGGGTCCAGGCACGTATGTGGCCTGGGAAATATTCTGATAATTCAATTGTAATTATATATACGACCAAATAGCGGTTTATAGTGTCAAAGGCGGCGCTAATTTGCATATTGATCTTAAAAATAGATTTTAATTAATAATTGCTTGATTGATTATTGATTTCTAATTGTTTAGTCTTATCTTAATTAATGTGTAAAAGTCCAGGATAAAAATCTTAAAAGAAATCCATTAACACAAAAGAAATAACTATAATTTTATTCTTGACTGTGTAATTTAGTCAGATAATATAATAAGAAAAAATGAACTATGATAGGTGGGAGTGATGGGAAGCGCTAGTGTCCAAACTGTTCTAATCTTTGATTTCACTCCCTCCGTTTCCAATAAGCTTAACATAATGATATGATTTTCAATAATATCAATTTTTTTCAAATTATAAAACTGCATTAAAAGCAATACTTTGTATGAGCTGAGATAGAAATCAATTAAAATGAAAATAAGTGTAATCTTTTTATATGCCTTCTTGTTTGATTTCATTAGTTTTTCTAATTGATATAATAATTAATTGCATTAAAAATTAAATACTTGTGCCAGGAGGGTGTATATTTTGGCTAGTAATTATTCAACAAGTAATTATTCCATTGTAATCATATTCTTATCGTACTTTTATATTTGACTGTAAAAACAAACAAAAAAATGAAACGTGAAGGTAACAGTGATACCAATTGTAATTGGAGCACTTGGAACAATCCCCAGAAGATTGGTAAAGGGACTGGAAGACTTGGAAATCGAGGACTAGTGAAGACCCTACAAAATACGGCATTATTATGATCAGCCAGAATACTGAGAAGAGTCCTGGAGATTTGAGGATATTGCTGTCACTCAAGCTCCAGTGAAAGCTCACCAGCTAATGTTGGTGTGAAAAACTTGCAAAGAGTATAATAATAATAATAATAACCTGATCTTTGCTAGACGACCAGACCTAATGATAGTCCACAAAAAAAATGAGAATTTACTGAATAGTAGACTTTGCCGTACTGGCAGACCACAAAGTAAAAATATATAAAAATAAGTTTTTAAGTGATATAAATATCTAGACCTTGCAAAAGAACTAAACAAGCTATGGAACATGAAGATAACGGCGATACCAATTGTAATTGGTGAACTTGGAACAATCCACAGAGGTTGAGTAAATGGTAGATGGAAATCGGAGGATGTTCCAAAACCATCCAAACTACAGTATTATTAAAATCGGCCTGAATATTGAGAAGAGCCCTGGAGACTCAAAGAGACTTGCTGTCACTCAGGCTCTAGTAATGTAGGTGTGAAAAAATCACAAGGATAATAATAATAATAATAATAATAATTTAAAGAATGAGAAAACTGGAAAAAAACTATAAAACAAGAAGATGACGGTGATACCAATTGCAATTAGTACACCTGGAACAATCCCTAAATGATTAGTAAAGAAACTAGATGACTTGAAAATTGGAGAATACCATCTAGTCTACAGCATTATTAAGATCGGCCAGAATAATGAGAAGAGTCCTGGAGACTTGAGGAGACATACTGTCACTCCAACTCCAGTGAAAAACTCTCAAAGGAGTAAAATAATACCAAATACAAAATATTCCACTTACAGGAATTGCTCATCCCGATAGGAAAGTGCAATCAATGTGACTGAAAAATATCACCCATTAGAGACTGCAAAAAAACATAAATAGATATAGTTACTTCCTTCCCTCACAAGAAGGTTTTTCAGTAAAGACTCAGTGAAGGGTTGTAAGAAAACGAAAGTAGAGCTGATGGTTGGTTTGGTTAGTTGGGTTTTATGGCATATCAACCTTTGTAGGTTATTTAACGCCAAATCCATTTTATGCAAATAGTCAGTTCTATTTCAAACAATTCAGTCTAGTATGAGTACATTGTTTAATTGTCAAAAACATTTCTATGTCAAACTATTCCGTTTATTGAAACAATTCTAATTCAGCTAATTTTGTTTACACACAGTTAAAAGCATAAGTATACAGTTTAGATGTCAAAACAGTTCCATTTCAAGCAATTCAGTTTAGCATAAGTACGCAGTTTAAATGTCAAAACAGTTCTATTTTAAACAATTCAGTTTAGCATAAATATGCAGTTTAAATGCAAAAAAGTCAACTCAAGAAACCACAGTTTAGTTCTATTTAACCCATAGATAGGACCCTTATCAGGTGCTACCGCTCCGGGCCAGAGTGGACCTCAGAGCGATGGCAATAAAAGAGCACTCCGCATTCCCCAAAGCTCCAGCATTTCTGGAACCTCACCATCAGATTGTTTAGTGTCATATCCAGGACACCCGTTGGAGGGGTCTTACGTCTCTGCAGAGAAGCAGTCGGTGTATTCTACAGCCCCAGTCAACTGGGCAAAGTAAAGCTGGACATTTGATAATGATAATAGTATTTGTACAAATCAGAATCTGTCCGAATGAATAAGACGCATAAAATTCTGAGATTTTGAGATACAAACGGATCACCCAATTCCGGCCAGAAGACCAGACCTAGTGATGATTAACAAAAAAGAGATCACATAGTAGATCACAGAGAGAAAATCAAAGAAAACGAAAAGAGACAAGTATTTAGACCTTGCCAGAGAACTAAGAAAACTATGGGACATGAGAGTAACGGTGATACCCATTGGAGCGCTTGGAACGGTTACCAAAGGTTGGAGGGGGGACTGAAAGAGTTAGAAGATCCGTGACTATCAAAACTGCAGCATAGTTAAGAACGGCCAGAATGCTGAGAAGAGTCCAGGAGATTTGAACCGACTTGCTCATTCAGACTCCATGTAAAAATCATTGACAAACGCTGGTGTGCGGAACTCGCAAAGAGAATAATAATATATTTGCTAATAGTTATGTGATATCAAGTATTATTCAATACTCATAGATCTTTGATTCGATCAAGTACGACCACTTCGGGTGAGAGTACCTAGGAGTAGTGATAATGAAGAGGCCCTCCATACTCTCCGGGACCCCCAGAACTAAAACCTCACAAGTGGATGCAATTTAGGGTTAAACAAGTAACTAAATGACCAATCTTACACCATCGAGATTATTGATCATCTAGTGATTTTTTTCGACAGAAACAAACGATTACAAAGTGCGCGCTTTCGGGCCGGCCGCCTAGCATTAGTGCCAGGTGGTTATGTTTGTACACTTTATCATTTTGGCCCTAGGGGGACGCCCCTACTTTGGTCTGAGCTTTTTTTGTAAGACTAAGTTTATTGCTTGGTGCCTGAAGCGCCCCAGAAGGGGAATGCCAATAAGGTCAAGAATTTTTCCACCTACCGTACATGAGTCTCGGTTCGTGCCCGGCTCCTACCATAAAACGGCCTTATGTCATATTTTGACACGATGGGATGTCAGATAAAACACAGAAAGTTTGCATTTTGAGTTTTAGCAGTTCCATTTCCGGTGAGCTGAAGACGCGTTGTTGAATTTAACGTTTGAACACCCTTTTTGGGGGGTGTAGAGAGGAGGGTTTTGATATTTTTCTAAGAAAAACTTACCTCTTCTCAACTGTTTGAAAAGTCAATGAAATAGCCTGCTTGAATTAATATGTTGGATATTGACTTGAAGACCCCTTTGGCGTCTATCGATGCTGTGGCGCAAGTCGGACCTTGGTTGAACGAAAATAGCAGAAAATGTACCTGGTACCTGAAGTAAACAAGATGCAGGTGTTCACGGCGGAAGGAGGAAGCGTGATCACATGCATTTTGTTGGCGGCAGGCTAGAGGTGTGACCACGAGAATTTTCGTAGGCGTCCGGGATGTTGTATAACCAGGAAGATCTCGACCCGAACAGAAGGGAAAAAAAAGCTTCACTGAAGATTCAAACCTCGACTCCTGTGTGTGCAGCTCAGCCGTATTCGACCCTTCGGACTCTACCCATCAGTCCATTTTGGGTAATACGTAAAATAAGTAAAGTTGGCGACCTTAGTCGAGGGTGACCCGAAGGCTCCCTTTTCGATAGCTACTACACCAAGGTGTAGGGGAGGGCGCTACTTTTTTCCCTGGATTGCTCCACTTTATTCTTGATCCCTGCGTTTTAATGCTGAGTACTAAGCAAGGCGGCATCAAGTACCATTTTTTGAGTTTTTAGTATGGGATTGAATCCTGGTCTCCCGAACCATTAGCGAACACTCTACTGAAAAAAGAACTGATAAGAGTGTGATTTGTCTGTTCCTTTGCCACCGGGATCAAGTGACAACTTCATCACGATGGCTGATTCGAGCATCCACTATGAGAACGCAAGAATAATTTTGAAGATCTGTTATAAGAAATGGATTTATTAAATTATTCATGTTATTGGAAATGGGGATGGTGGGAAGAGTCGAGAAACTTTTCATCGTTGAGCACTAATATCTAAATGACATGATCGATATCGTGGCAAGCATGTGACTTGTTACTATGACAACGAGATTTTGTAACAGTCTGGAATTTACAGAATTCGAACAATCGATATAAGTTGTAATTTACAAACCTTTTTGCTTAGATGCAGCACAAACTTTGTGGGTTATTTAAAACCCAAGCTATCTTGGTTATTTAATACCCAAGCTAGAAGAACAGCAAGGATACAATTTTCCCTACAGCTGGAAGCAAGAATAAAGGGTCCATACCTCTCCGAAGGGTATTAGTCCGAAAGTGAACGTAACAGCGCGACTGAAGATCGAACTCGCCTACTTCGAGGCAGTAGTCCCGCACGTTAGCCTCAACACAACTGGGATTCCCCAGAGATGAATTTTAACACAGCAGTTGAATTTTCCCCTCTCTTTTATTTACTTACTTATTTATTCATCTATTTTTACCTCATCTATTTTATCTGAATTTGTTTATTTATTTCTTTGGTATATCAAATGTTCCACCCTCCCACTTTTTAAAAAAAAATGATTTGAAAGTTCTTAGGGTCTTCTCGAAGGCCGTTTTATTTTTTATTCTTTTGTTTTCTTTTTTTTTTTTTTTTAATCTTTACTCTACATATAATTGTAGTTTACCAAGCTTTGCTTAGTTTTGCACACGGACAAAAATATGAGGCACTCGGTGAGAATCAGACTCAGAATAAACCACTAGTTTTGCTCGCTGGCCATTACATCACATGAGCACTTAAAGCTCATTAAAAGTAAAATCAGTTACAATGCCTTTTCGGATTTGATTTCATTGTTATTAGTCTGAAAGGGAACTCTCTAGCGTGACTTGAGATTGAACTCGCTAACTAAGATGTCGCAGTCCAGCACGTTAGCAACTACTAAATGGGGACTTCCCCTCGAAATATTTTCATCGTAAAACTCATTTACAAGGCATTTTCATTGCTGTATAATTTTCAAGGCAATAGCGATGTAGAGATAGGAACTTCTGTCAAGCGGCACAGAGAATCAAACGAAAGATTTGCATAAGTATTTGGAGAAAATTTTTAGACAAAACAAAAATCAACTATCATCAATTTTTAACCCTTAGAATACGAGTGGGTGATATTTGTGTACATAGAATCGGCCGAGGAATTCCTATTTCTACATCGCTATTGCCTTGAAAATTATATAGCTATACAAGATACTAAATAATAGATTTCAAAATTTTACGTTTTCTGCCATTTTCCAAAAAGAACCGAAGATAAGAATAGTTAGATTTGAAATAATCAATACTTATTTAATTAAGGAAATTATGTTTAAAACATAAGATTTTTTATTACAAATTTCGGAAAATTATTTATCTATCTTCATATGTTTAAACTGCTTTGATTACATTTCTGATTTCTTTCACATATATAATCGTGCTTTATATATATATATATATAATTCTCAGAGCGTTTGCAGGAACATTTTGAATGTCTCTTCCAAAACGTTTTACAATTTTTTTAAACTTCAAGATTCTCCATTTTTATTTCAAATGAATACTTAATTATATATATATATATATATATATATATATATATATATATATATATATACGACGGAAATTGAATATTTTAAAACTTCCTCATGTTCGTTTCAATTAATAACTCACACGCTTCCAGTTTTCCCATATATATTTTTATATATAAGTTAGACTTTGTCTGATGGTTACATAGGCGAGAAACCGACAGTCCTTGAGTACCGTTGATGCTGTTTCTGTGCTCTCCTAACTCAGATAGAAACATGTTTTATCAACTATATTGAACACTCTAAATAAGTGAATCGTTCAAAAAATTTTAAGCTTCACCCAAATTTGAGATTTGCTACACTTGGTGTGATGGTCACATAGGCGAGAAACTGGCAGTCCTTGAGCGCTGTTGACGCTGTTTCTGTGCTCTCCTAACTCAGATAGATATATGCATTATCAGCTATATCGAACACTCCAAATAAGTGAATCGTTCAAAAAGTTTTAAGCTTCTCCCAGATTTGAGATTCGTCGCACACCTCTCGTTTTTGTATGGGTTTAACCTGTACAGGAAGTTGGTCAGAAATCTGAATTAGTTTTTCTAGTTTGGTGAGTAGTAGTGTATTTCCACAACAGAAGTGTTCAAGAACGGCTTTCCTTTCTCAGTGAGGAGTGGAACTTTTTTAACAACCCTATGATGTGTATGTGGGTGGGGATGCTTGGTTTGTTGGTTATTTAATGTCAAATCCAGTTTATACATTTATATTATATATAAAAAAACATAAATCAATAAAGTTAAATGGTTCTAAGTATTACTACGTATCACTACCGATTCAATTAAACATCAGTCATTTGTTTACAAACAAATTTCTAACAATTCAATTTAGCATAAGTCATTTGTTTGCACACAGTTTACATGTCAAACAGTTCTATTTGACCCAAAGATTGGACCCTATCATGTGCTACCACTCCGGCTCAGAGTAGGCCTGTGAGCGATGGCAATGAAGGGATACTCAGTATTTCGCGAAGCTCCAGTGTTACTGGAGCTTCACTATCAGATTTTTTAGAGTCATAAACTGGACACTCGTTGGAGAGAGGGTCTTACTCCTCTGCAGAGATGCAGTCAGTGTATTCTATAGCTCCAGCTACCTTGGCTGGAGTGTGAGTGAGAGAACACCTCCAACATATTAAACAGTATATACTGGATACGTAGGGGGTGTTCTCTCACACCCACCCACATATTCATCAGAGGGTTAGTCAGTATATACTGTTAAGATGAGTTGTTGTCCGTTATAACTTCGATTAAAGATGAGTCACGAGGGGGCGCTCCATTAGCTTAAATATAAAACTGCCACGACAGAAGTTGAGGAAATGGTTTTCTGATTTCTCTATCGGGAACCGTCTCAGATAACAAGGTGCGACAGTATTTAGAAAGATAACCAAGGACTATAGCGTGGGAGTCAGAACCCAGATGAGATCAGACGATAATTGTTCAAGAAAGAAAGAAATGAAGAGCAATTTATAGTCAAAATTCCACCTTTTTCCTGATAAATTGAATCAATTCTAAAACTTGACTAGAGTCCAACAGCGAACCGCAAAAGAAGAATGTCTACTTCAATTACCTACAATCTTGTAGAGAATATGTATGTAGCCTTGTAAATAGTGGTAGAGAAGGAGAAAGTTAGTTGGTAGTTTGGTTGGTTTGTTTTAGGTATATCAACCCTTGTTGGATTATTTGAGAGTGAGAAATTTCGGTGGTTGGTTGGTTGGTTGGAATTTACGGCAAATTTCTCGGTCAATAACTCCAGAAGAGTCTTTCTGGGGTTATTGACCGAGAAATTTGCCTGGTTGGTTGGAATTTACGGTATGTCAGTCCTTCTGGGGCTATTATTGACCGAGAAATCTGCCTGGTTGGTTGGTTGGAATTTACAGTATGTCAATCCTTCTGGGGCTATTATTGACCGAGAAATTTGCCTAGTTGGTTGGTTGGTTTTTGACGCACGTCAACTCTTGTTGACTTATTAGTGACTTAGAAAAAATGCTGTTTTGTTTTACATCACCTGAATGTTGGATTATTTAATACCGAAGTCAGTTTCCTCTTGGTTTTCCTATTTGCAAGCTATTATATTTTCAAGTAACTTATTATGCAAATTTGTAAATGATTACAGCTTCAAATAACTTTTCTTGAAGCAAAAAAAGTTATATAGTATCAATTATTTCTAGAAATTAAATTGTCTAAAGTAACTAATAATAATAACAAAAAACTTCTATAGCTTTATGTATTCTTTATTCAAAGAATTTGATCGAGACTTAGAACAAGCTGACTGTATCCCCTACGGAGGAGTAATTCCCTCCTAAAAAGGTGTGTCCTGGGCAAGATACTATACTGCATCTGATGGTGAGGCTTCAGTGCTGAAGACCGGCATAAAATGGATCTGGTATTAAATTTGGCTGATATGCCATAAAACCAAACCAAACCAAAGTGGAAGTACCAGTTAGGTATCGTTATATTTAATGATATATAAGGTTTAGGGTTATTTAATGGCGAAGCAATCCTAGTTGATAAAAATCAATGGTACTGTAACATACCCATGATACGGATATTTGCAATGTACATAGAATGTTCATAACTTGTATATATAGATAACATCGGAATCCCGAAACACAAAACACTTCTTAGTTCAAGTACGAAACTTTTTATTACCTTTGAGTTAAAGGTTTTCCGACATAAGGAAGACAGAGGCACAATCTTTCTATGACGACTTTTTCATCTGCCCCTCCCCCAACCACCACCACCACCACGTGCAACATCCACTGCAAGGCCACTGGCCTGGCTTCGGCGAGCCCCGAAAGTCAACCGTCTTCTTCCGAGGCAGGAACTCAACTCGCTGACTTTTCTCAAATCTCAGCCTACGCTTCCGGCGCGTGACGTCACTCACATCCCTGGTTACCTCCACTATCTGGGATTTTTATTGTAACATCTCTGAATGACACGTCCGTTCCGCGTTCGCGTGAACACGTGCGCTCATGTTTGCACCTAACTAACCCATGCACTGAGCCGAAAGGCTGTCAGCTTAACTAAACTCAAAGGCAAGATATATAAAACGGAATCCCTCGGCCATTATATTACAGTAATATTTAACCTGTAGCGGGGGTTTAGGTGGTTCATACCTTTCCCAAGGGTATTAGAAGTATCTGTTAGGGTCCCTTCTATGGGTAAAACAGAACTCTTTGAAAATTATTTGCATTCAACTGGACCGTTTACAAAAAATATGAATGTTCATTGTACGCTCACCTTTACTTTTGTCTTTTTGTTTCTTGAAAACAACTAAATAAAAACTGTAAATATGTAAACTGTAAATATGAACGTACAATGAACGCGATTTTGTAACCTCAAGGCATAAAATAACCTTAGACAAGTTGACAAGCCCTTAAAAATCAGTCTAAAAGTCAGTTAAACTGATATTTATTCCTAAGTTAGGAACTGAAAATCATTTAAAGAAATGAACAATAATTGTAATGTTCACATAATATTTACATTATAAATTGTCATAAAACTTATTTGTTTGCACACAGTTAAATGGTTATAAGTATTGCTATATAACGTAAACAATTTAATTTATTAGTCGAGTGTTGGTACGCAGTTAAATGGATACAAGTATTGCAATATAATGCTAACAATTTAACATCAGTCAGTGTTGGTACACAGTTAAATGCTTTCAAGCATTGCTTTGTTAAATATCAGTCATTTTTTACACACAGGAAATGGGTTAAACAGTTCTATTTCAAGCAATTTAATTTAGCATAAGTCAATGTGAGATAGTTTCAAGTACTACTATGTATCACTAACAATTCAATTAGAAATCAGTCATTTATTTACACACAGTTAAATGATTAAACAGTTCTATTTCAAACACTTCAGTTTAGCATGAGTCAAAGTTAAATGGTTTCAAGTATAGCTATGTAACACTAACAGTTTAGTTTAACATCAGTCCATCGTTTGCACGCAGTTGAATATTTATACATATAAGATTTGCAATAAGAATATTGCAAATTTTATTTTTAAATGAGTTTAAGCAAGTTTGTTTGGACACAATTAAAAGGTTTCATGTATTTCAAATTCTTAGAATTCTATTTGATATGAACCATTTGTTCGTATACAGGCTTCAAGTATAGCAAACACGAATAGTTTGATTTTTACAAAGTTAAATGGTACCAAGTATTTGCATGTAATACCAATAATTCAATTTTTGTCACTGTTATAATGGTTTCAAGTTTTGCTATTTAACACTACGAATTCTACTGAATATTACTCATTTGTTTGCACACAGTTAAATGGTTCCAGGTATTGGTATTCAACATTACTAATTCTATTGAACAATACTCATTTGTTTGCACACGGTTAAATGGGTCTAAGTATTGCTATGAATAACTAACAATTAAATTTAACATCATTAATTTGTTTGTATAGAGTCAAACAGTTCTATTTGACTCATAGATAGGACCCCAGCAAATACCATCACTGTAGAATAGCTCTTTTGTAAATAAAACACTTATTTAGGACTACCTCGCTCAGTCCAAATTTATATGTAAATTTTTTTTACGAAAATGAATTCTTCAAATTAAATAAATAGATATTTTTAAAAACAGTCAAAATATATCTCTGGGGAAATTATGATAGGCCGATAAATCGAATATTAAGCGCTGTTATTTTACCAATATATTACGTTTATATAAATGAAGTCAAATCTAATTTTTTCAAAGAAATTTACGAATAAATGTTGCTAAAAGTTTTGCGATGTTGGTTGTGTTCTTCAGGCGATGATAATTGTAGTAATTTACTAAAATTGTTGTTTAGATGTGGCACAAGGCCATATGAATTGTGCACCCAATGAAATTCGAACTCACTCGTGTAGGTTTGCTAGTCTAACTTGCTAACCATTACGCTACGCGAGACGCCCAGATAATGATAAGAGTAAAAGAATAATTCCTTTAATCATGGTGTGTGTGTGTGTGTGTATATATATATATATATATATATATATATATATATATAGTCATCCACAGACAGGCTGTTTCGTTCTATCAGAACTCTTCAGTGTGGCTAAACATGCAGGACGCTCTAAGTCGGGATCGAAACCCGTCGAACTTTACGTTAGACTGTATTTCAGACCACTCGGCCACCAAGCGGACCACGTTGGCTAAGGGAATTTTAAGGTATTTTTATTTTTTTAGAAACAGCAGCAGCTGCTTTTGTTTACATTTTTTTTTTTTTTTTTTACTTTAACCCTATCGGCAACCAACTCCTCCGCTCGTGCAGAATGTGACACGTGGTCAATTTTGTTATGTTTAATAGCTTTGAATTCAATGTTTTCCTTCAATAAATAAATAGCATTTGGTTGGGTTGGGTTTTATGGCATATCAACCATTGTATCAACCCAACCCAACAAATATTATATTTGCTCTATATTTCATTTACAGAGGATTGTAATAATTTTATAACTATTTGGGATTTTATCCGACGGTCCGTTAACTAACATTTATTATTATGGTTGGAATGTTAAATGCTTTAGGATTCGTGTTTTACACATGACACTAAACCACATCATTTAGTGAGGGTCCAGTTCAATAATTTATATTAGATAGCAGAGATATAATTTCATCATCAATTCGTGCCGCTAGCTGGGATATCCCTGACCCTCTCTCGCCACTTTTCCCTATCGTTCATCGCCTCTGGCAGGTGTGCAAAAAATCCACTACATGACAAGCCCTTTTTTTCTTATCAATTAACATTAAACAGCTTTGAATTCAATGTTTTCCTTCTCCTATAAAGATACCCTGCATAACATATGTACAGAGAAAAACACTCGAAACGAAGGGCCCTGTGTCAAACTTGTAACCAGAGAGCTAACCTGAGCACAGAGGAAGCGAGGTCAAAGAGTGCAAGTTAGAAGTACAAAGATGAAAAGGTCATCGATAGGTGGCTAAGTATATTCAACACGGCTACTAAAATGATATAGGCACATGAAGCACCGAAGGGACAATCCCATGTGACGACTGGAATGATCTCGGGAGATGACGTCTGAGTCGAAATTATGACGCTTGCTCTCTCTCTCTCTCTCTCTCTCTCTCTCTCTCTCAGGCGCTCCTAGTGAATAGATATATTTTTTTAACTCTTCGTGGTTTTGTATGTAGGAAAGATTAAACAAAACATACTAAACAAAAAAAAATGGTTTGGTTGCGTTTAATGCCATATAAACCGTTGTTAGTTATATCATGTCAAATCCTGTTTATATATATAAGTAAAGTTGGCGACATTAGTTGAGTGACCCGAAGGCTCCCTTTTCAATAGTTGGTGTAGGGGAGGGCGCTACTCCATTCCCTGGATTGCTCCACTTTACCCGTGATCCACACCTTAGAATGCTGAATGTTAAGCAAGGTGGCATCAAGTACCATTTTTTTTTTTTAATCTTTGGTATGATTCGACCTGATATTGAACCTCGGTCTCCCGGACCATTCGCAAACACACTATTAATTTGGTCTATATATATATATATATGATTGTAGGTAATTCTATTTTCAAACAAGTTAGTTCATTTGTTTGCACATAGTTAAATAGTTTCAAGTATTGGTATTTAACTATAAAAATTCCATTTAATATTAATAATTTGTTTCTACAGTATGCTTTCAAATATTGTTAATAATTAAACAGTAGATAGGGTTCGCCAGTGACCCGGGAGACTGGGGGTCGATCCCAGATCGAATCACCCCAAAGATTCAAAAATGGTACTTGATACCTCCTTGGTTAACACTCAGCATTATAAGGCACGAATCAAAGACAAGTGGAGCAACCCAGGCAAAATAATATCACCCTGCCCTACACCTCGGTGTTGTAACTATTGAAAATGGAGCTTTCAGTTCGTCTTCGATTAAGGTCGCCAATTTTACTTTTACTTAATTATTTTGATTTCACTTATTTATTTGACCCATAGATGGGACCCTAAAAGGTACAACCATTCTGGGTCATAGTGGATCTGGGAGTAATGGCCATGAAGAAGTACTCCATATCCCCCAAAGCTCCAGAACTGGAGCCTCACCCTCAGATGATTTAGTGTCATATACACTTGTTGAGGGATGGGGGTCTTAGCCCTCTGAGGAGATGCCGTTGGCGTATTCTTCAGCCTCCGTTGATTATTGAAGAGATTATTATTTTCCTATAAAAAAAGGCTGAATTGTAAAATCAACTCATAAGAATGTGATATAATTGCCATTACTCCCAGGTCGATTAACTCGGACTGTAAGCACCTGATGCAGTACTATGTGTAAACAAATGACCGATGTTAAATTGTGACTGTTATATGATAATATTTGAAACCATTTAACTGTGGGGAAAAAAGAGGGCAGGGTTGTTTAAGAATGTTATCTACAAAATGCTTTTATAAATCCTATATATATCTAATATGTATAAAAAGGATTTGGCATTAAATAACCTACAATGGTTGATATGCCATAAAACCCCGAGCCAACCAAATCATATATATTTAATATCTATGTATAAAGAGGATTTGGCATTAAATAACTTACAATGGTTGATATGACATAAAACCCAACCCAACCAAATCATATATATTTAATATATATATATATATATATATATATATATATATAAAGAGAATTTGACATGAAGTAACCTACATAAAAATCAAACCAACCAATAATATATTTGCTCTATATTTCATTTACAGAGGTTTGTAATAATTTTACTTCCATTTGGGATTTTATCCAACGGCCCGTCAACTAACATATATAATTGTCGTTGAAATATTAAATGCTTTTGGATTCGTGTCCTACGCATGACACTAAAATACATCGCTTAGTGAGGCTCCAGTTCGATAATTTGAATTAGATAGAAAGACTAGATATCATTTAACAGTGTGCAAAAAAATCTACTAGATGACAAGTTCTCTTTTTCTTGTAAATTAGCATTAAATAACCAACAAAAATTGATATGTCATTAAACAAAGACACGAAACCAAACTAAATGTAAGTAAAAATAAAATGAAAGAAATGTTTTTACCCAACCCCTCCTCACGAGCAGAATGCGACACAAGGTCAACTTTAAGCGGAGTTTAAAAGGTTTGGATTCTAAGTTTTCCTCGACCGGTTTCCATACAAAAAGGTTGAAGAGCCAAGTCTATCCAACTAACCCATAGCCGGAGAGCGAATAATTGGACTCATACTTTTTCAAAATGAAATCTAAACATTTTCGTGCAGGAATTGAACCTACAATGCAGGAATTGAACTCGTGTCGTCGACTCCATGTTCTAGGACGCTTACCATTACACCAAAACGCCGCTTGCGAAGTGAAAGAAATGTAACCAAATATGCCTTTTACAATACTGTATTTGACAGCATATAAGACGCACGGGTGTATAAGACGCACCCCAATTTAAGCAGGGCAAATCAAGAAAAAAAAAACAAAGTACTGATATTAAACGTGATTAGATTAATATAATGAATATTATCAATGATGACACTTTTAATCTGCATAATAAGCTTTTAAATAATGACAATAGGTGTATGAAAGTTACTTTAAAGTCTATGCTTGCCATGTAGCTAATTTTGGCCGACTATCGCGGATTTTAAACCTACATATGGTATACAAGACGCAGGGGAATTTTAAAAGATATTTTTGGTTGAAAAAAGGCGCCTTATATGCCGTCAAATACGGTATGTTATTATTGTCCAATAATTCTTTCGAAAGAATTATTTGGTACACCAGGTAAGCAAAATTCTCTCCGCTGTATTTTTTTATATGCATAGTATGTCAAAATAACGGTATGTAACAAACAATTGAGCTCTCTTTCCCGTTAGAATAGATGACAACACACACACACACACACTCTCTCTCTCTCTCTCTCTCTCTCTCTCTCTCTCTCTCTCTCTTGTACATACTTGCCAAAACATGTGTAAGTGCCTCTGTTTTCACTCCAGACAGCTGAATATAATTCTGGCCTCTATCCTTTAAATACTATGGTCTAATGAACAGAGAACTGGTTACCAGGTCAGAATTGATCTTACGTTTGTTCAACACCTGAAAGCGATTAACATTCATGCAAGAATATTAATCCGAAAGAATCATTGATTTTTTTCATTCATTTCATTTTTTCTTTTTCTTTCTTATTCCTTCCTCATTTTCTTTCCTTTTCTCTCCTTTCATCTTTTTCTTTTTTTTTTTTTTTCCTCTGTTTCTGTATTTTTCTCTTTCTTTTCTACTTTATTTTCTCTCTTTTTTTTATTTTTAATTTTCTCTTTTTCTTTGTTTTCTCTTTTTCTTTTCTCGTATTTTTGGGGGTTTTGTTTTTGGCTTCGTTTTTCTCTATTATTCCATTTTTTTTTCTTTTTACCTCTTTCTTTTTTTTTCCTTTTTTTTTCATTTCTTTTTTATTTCATTTTCTTTTCGAAACATTATTCTTCTTCTTGTTTCACTTTTTCTCTTATTCACTTCCTTTTCACTTTTCTCTTTGTTTCGTTTTGTCTCCTCTCTTTTCTATTTATTCTTTTTTTTCTTTTCTCTCTTTTCATCTTTCTTTTTTTTTCATTTTTTTTCTTTCCTCTTTAAACCCGGTTTATTTTTCTATTCGGATTTTCTCTTCTTTTTCCTCTCTTTTGTCTTTCTTTTTTCCTTTTCCCTTGTATTTTTCTTTTTCTTTTTCTTTTCTTTTTCTTTTTTGATTTCCTTTTTCAATCCGTTTTATTTTTCTCTTCTCTAGTTTCGTTCATTTCATCTGTTTTCTCTTTCTCTCTTTCTTTTCTACTTGTTTCTTTTTCACTTTTCTTTTTTCTCTTTCTCTTTTCCTTTCTACGTTCTTTTTTTCTTTTTCGATTTTCTCTTTTCCAGTCTCTTTTACTTTTTTCTTTTCTTCACATTTTTTCCTTTTCTCCTGGTTTTCTTTTTTATTCGTTTAAATTTCCTCTTCTTTTCTCTTTTTCTTTTCTTTCTTTC
Source organism: Sepioteuthis lessoniana (assembly GCA_963585895.1). NCBI lineage: Eukaryota > Metazoa > Mollusca > Cephalopoda > Myopsida > Loliginidae > Sepioteuthis > Sepioteuthis lessoniana. The sequence continues at coordinate 35,677 of CAUZXS010002968.1, read as the reverse complement.
GTTTCTTTTCGATTATTTCAATAGATTTCTGCGTACACATTTAAAACCAGAAAAAGACGCGAGAAAATATTATCTTATTTATTTACCATTTTGTCTTTCTTTTTTTTTTCTTTTTTTGTTAACTGTGTACACACTTGAAATCCATTCTTATCGTCATCCATTTCTAGTTACCGTCTTTGCTTATCATTCTCAAGCTTTCTGTGTCACAAATTCAACATGGCGGAAAATCGAATGAAAGCAACATGTACAATTCTGTCCTGCCATTATTCTCAGACACCGATTCCTTCAGTCAGCGTGTCAACAGTTTCAATTCGATGCTAAAGGGACGGGATTATATTGTTGCTAGTGTTTATATCGAATTTCTGAGTCTTCAAGTTAAATATGATATTTTTTAATGACTATTTTTCAATAGATTTTTTTTTAAGTAGTAAGTATGAAATTTTCTAGTCCTTGTTGTTATTAAGAAGTTGTAAAAGTATATTCATTGTACAAAATGAAACCTCTTGAAAATCTAGACGTTATTCTAAACAATCTGAAGTACTCATCTACAACGGGTCAATTATAGATAACATTTTATTTTACAGTTCTTGTCAATTTAAAATTTACACTAAACATTAACAAACAAGAATTATTACGATGCAACGTATTCACATAGCAGAAAATAGATGTTTTGAGATCCAGCTTAGAATAACGCCTTCAAATTACGAGAATATCAATACCCGCCATTCTGAAATAAAAGGTACAGCTGAAAAACACACACACACACTCTCTCTCTCTCTCTCTGTGTTAGATGCTCTCTTTTTTTCTCTGAGTGCACCATGTTTTTAGACTTGTGCCAACGTCAGCTACATTTGATAAATAGCAACCATGTAAAACTGATACTATTTCTCAGGTGCCCTCCTGTTTTTCTCCCATTCTTGTTATATATATATATATATTTGGTACTTCCACTTCGTATCTCTTAGGTGTACTCTTCCGTTTCTCTAACTCTCTCTATCTCTATCTCTTAAGAGCTCCCCACTTTCTCTTTCTCTCTCACTATCCCTAAAGATCTATCAATCAATATATCTATCTCTAAAGAGCTCCCCACTCTCTCTTTTTCTCTCTATCTCTAAAGATCTCTCTCCCCCTCTCTCTCTCTAAAGAGATCTCCACTCTCTCTTTCTCTCTCTCTCTTTAAACATATCTCTCTTTCTCTCTCTCGTTAAAGATATCTCCCTCTAGACACACACACACACACACATACACACACACACCCTATCTCTCTGTAAAGTGCCTTCCAAAGTTTGATTTAGTTTCTTTGCTTAATAGCGTACGTGGTTATTCACTATAGAAACTCTCCTTTCATAAGAAGAGGACTTATACATGGGTTAAATAGTTCTTTGACCCTTGTATAAGGAATTTCATAATTTTCCTACGGATTTGGTTTGCAGCCCGGTTGGTTGGAGCTGTAGAATATACTGACTACAGACGGATAAGGCTTCTCCAGCGAGTACCCTGAGGGTGAGGCTCCAGTAATGCTGGAGCTTTGTGGAATGCCTTCATTGCCATCGCTCCCAGGTCCCCTCTGACTCGGAGTGGTATTATCTGATAGGTTCTTATCTATGAGTAAATAGAACTGTTTGACATTTAAACTGAGTGAAAACAAATGACTTATGCTAAATCGAATTGTTAGAAATTGTACATTTTGATCATTTAACAGTGTGTAAACAAACAAATGATCTTTAATTGAATAATTAGTTATACATCGCAATACCTGGAACCATTTAATTGTGTTCAAAAGAATTAGCTTTGGCTCATTTAAAAATATTATCAACAAAATGTCTTTACAAAACATTTATATTTAATATATATGTATAAAGAGGATTTGGCATTAAATAACATACAATGGTTGATATGTCATAAAACCTACCCAACCCAATCATATATATTTGATATATATGTATAAAGAGGATTTGGTATTAAATAACCTACAATGGTTGATATGCAATAAAGCCGAACCAAACCAAATCATATATATTTAATGTATATGTATAAAGAGGATTTGGCATTAAATAACCTACAATGGTTGATATGCCATAAAACCCAACCAAACCAAATCATATATATTTAATGTATATGTATAAAGGGGATTTGGCATTAAATAACCTACAATGGTTGATATGCAATAAAGCCCAACCAAACCAAATCATATATATTTAATGTATATGTATAAATAGGATTTGACATTAAATAACCTACAATTGTTGATATGCAATAAAATCCAACCAAACCAAATCATATATATTTAACATATATGTATAAAGAGGATTTGGCATTAAATAAGCGACAATGGTTGATATGCCATAAAACCATATCAAACCAAATCATATATATTTAACATATATGTATAAAGCGGATTTGGCATTAAATAACCTACAATGGTTGATATGCCATAAAACCCAACCAAACCAAATCATATATATTTAACATATATGTATAAAGAGGATTTGGCATTAAATAACCTACAATAGTTGATATGTTATAAAGCCAAACTAAATCAAACCTTAATCCATATATAAGGAAATAAGAGTTTCCCAAGGATATTAATTCAGAAGTGAACGTAATAGTGCGACTAGAATTTGTATTCGTTTCTACGATGTAACAGTCACGTACGTTTTCCTCACTGCCACTGTGTCTTTTCCTTAAATTGGCAGAAACAAACCTGTCAACCGCTACACTCAACAATAATGCCACAGTGTCTCAGCCTGGATCACATTATTTGTAGTATTTTACTCATTTGAGAGTTTTTTTTTTACACCAACTAACACCGGTGTTAAAATCTGGAGTCTTGAATGACTGGTCTCAACAATCCTGTAGTTTGGATGGTCTCCACTCGTCCTCTTATTTTCGAGTCCTCCAGTCCCTGTACCAATCCTTTCGTGATTGTACCGAGCTTGCCAGTTACAATTGTTATCACTGTCACTTTCATGTTCAATTGTTTTTCAGTTCTCTAATAAGGTCTAGGTACTTATCTTTTCGTTTCCCCTCATTTTTACTCTGTAATCGTCCGGAACGGCAAAATCCACTATTTGACAGGTTATTATTATTATTATTATTATTAGGTCTGGTCGTCTGGCCGAGATTAGATGATCCGTTTGGATCTCAAAATCCCCCAAAATTTTATTCGTCTCATTTTCTAGGACGGATTCTGGGTTGTGTATATATCATTTGTTCGTATGGTCAAATATAAACTTCTTGCACAATTTCCAGTGGATCACTTTCCAACCGTGTTTAGTCTTATATTCTTTTTCTGCTAATTTACTCCATTCACTTATGTGATTGTGTGACATTGTCAGTGGTGACCATCTTGCATTTAGGCCACCGGCGGAGATTGGTGTTAAAGCCACTAGTGACGCGAAGTCTGACTCTCAAGTGGTTGGTTAACGAAGCCAATCTGAAACATATGAAAAACACTTGAAGTGATTTTTTTGAGTCGGTTTATAATGCATATTATCTTTTGTGAAGAAATTAAAATTAACCAATTAAGAAAACATATATGATAATAATTATTCGAAAGGAAGTGATTTTTTTCCCCATAAATGATGTTCACACCGAAAAGTAAAGATAAAGTCAAAAATGATCTTTTTTAAGGCTATTGACTCTTCAATTGAAAGTTCGTTTGTGAGGAGAATTGGTTAGCTAGATCAGATAACGCTCAAAAGGGTGATAGCTTAATTCTAGGAATGAAAATAGGAAATGGCAGCTATGAGTGGAAGTCAGAGGTACCGAAGATGGAAAGTTGGAGTTGATAAGTGCCACTTACTGCCACTAAGGAGTTGGACCATTGCCAAAATTGGAAAATCTCAGTTAAAACAAAGGAATAGTTAATGTTTCTATGCCCAACGGACTCAACTTGGTTCCGGGTGAAATATTATTTAACTTTAGATTTTGGGGCTTTGGCAGATAAGATAGGTGACAGGAGACGAGAGCAGAGGAGATCAGATTGATTTCTTTGGTTTGATTTTTTTTTGTTTAATGGCATATCAATCTTTGTAGATTATTTAAAGCCAAAGCTATCCTTCTAGAAGAACAGTGGGATCTAACCCATAGCCGGGAGGATAAGGGGGTTCATACCTTTCCCCAGAGTATTTGTCCGAAAGTGAACGTAATAGCACGACTGGAGTTCGAACTCGCTCAACTACGATTCCGCAGTCCATCACATTAACCATTAGACCACGAGAACACCCCCGAGGAGATCAGCGTCAGAAGAGAAGGGCAGAGCAGACAAGAGTCGAACAGACCAGCTGACTTCAGCCGAGTCCACCGAAGAACTCATAGAAAAGAGTCGTCCCTCAGATGGAATCATAATTGAAAACTTGGCCGAGAACTGTGTTAAGAATTTCCTGAGATATATCATTTAACTCCAAATTGTATTCCCACCGAAAAACATTAATTAGATGTCCATCACTCTCGCCGTTTTAAGTAAAAAATCTCTTTTTATTTTTCCTGTTATATAAATAATTTCGTTGAAGTTGGAAAGAGTTGTTGTCTCATGATGTAACCGTCAAAACCGCCGTTAATCGTGATGTATCGACTCCTGCAGCAGATTTCTGGTCGTTCCAGGGTTGATGGAAGAAATCCGATATTGATAGCTATTATTGGATATTCAGTGTGCGATTTAACTAATCGGTAATCGTTTCGTCTCAATAACCACATAACCTACATTTGCTATTTTGTTGCGTTTTCTTACCCTTGCTTTGACATAGTTAGTCCTTATGGCGTTGTTTTGTGCAACTATTGGAATAGATTCAGTTTCTCTCACAGGGTTTCTCTTTCTTAGCCATACAGTTGTTTTTCATCCCATTTTTGTTTTCTGGTTATTTTTGTTCTGTTGATCCTCGTGTTGTTCTATTATTATTATTCTCTCATTAGAGCTTTTCACATCAGCGTTAGCCGATGGTTTTTCACTGGAGTCTGAGTGACAGCAAGTCTCAAGTCTCCAGGACTCTTCTCAGTATTCTGGCCGTTCTCAATAATGCTGTCGTTTGGATGGTCTCCACTCATCCATCAACATCCAAGTCCTCTAGTCCCTTTAGTAATCCTTTAGTTACTGTTCCAAACGCACCAATTACAATTGGTATAATTGTCAGCTGCATGTTCCACAGTTTTTTCAATTCCCTAGCAAGGTCGAGGTACTTATCCTTCTTTTCACATTCTTTCAGTTTTATTCTGTGATCACCCGGGACAGCAAAGTCGACTATTTTGAAAGTTCTCTTTTTTTTGTTGATATTCATTAAGTCTGGTCTTCTGGTCGGGATTAGGTGATCCGTTTGTATGTTAAGGTCCCATAGGAGTTTATGCGTGGCATTTTCTAGGACATGTGCTGGGTTGTGCATATGCCATTTGTTAGTATGGTCGAATTTATTATTATTATTTGTTTGTTATGTCTCCTTGGACATCTTCACTTTTTCACTATCTTCTTCCATCAACCTTATGAAAGAAACTTTGTATAGACATGACCAACTAGTAAATACGGCCCCGCATGTTACATTAACAGGCTGACTTCTAACAGGTCGGAGTAATGTAAATAAAAAAAATAATCCATTCATGGCCGTATATGAAATTAACCTAAAAAGAGAATAAACTTAAAAATTAAACAGAGAAAATGATATAATCATGTTGGTAGAATTTATCCGACGTTATTCTAAATCCTTTCAACATTAAAATACACATTTACACTTTGAATTATAAACAACAGTGAGTTACCTTGCTTTTACAATTTTCAATCGCTTATACGGCCTGTTTTATTTATTGACACAAACTAGATACTTTTCTTTTTCTTCAGAAATGTAATCATAAAAGATTGTAAACAAACAAAAAAAATTGTAATTAAAAATTATACAGTAATAGTAAAAAAAAATCATCAACAATTTCTCTATAAATCAATTTTCTTTTGACGTTTGCTCTTTTTAAAAACATGTTACAGTATGTTTTCAAACTTCATTCGATGCAAGCTTTTGTAAAATATATTCAAAACAGTTTTTGTTGTAAATTTCAGTCTCTTTTCAGTGTGTTGTTCACAATTAAAAATATATTTTGAAGAATAAGTTTCCAAAATTCTTTCAGCACATTCTCTTATCATATTTACCCAACCCCTCTGCTCGGGCAGGATATGACACAAGGTTAATTTTTTAAGCTGAGTTTAACAGGTTTGAATTCAGAGTTTTTCCTTCTCCTAGACTAGTTGCCTCGCCAAGGCTGAAGAACCTAGTCTGCCCTACTATTTACCCATAGCTGGAGGGAGAATAATTGGATTCATACCTTTCCCAAGGGTATTAGTGCTATGTGAAGTGCAATCAGTCCAGGATATGAACTCGTGTCGCCGTGTCCAATTCCTACGACGATAACCATTACACTACGGGCACATTCTCTTCTAGTGGATTCATTATGTCTTGCAATAAATTCATCTATATAATCAAGTATAGAAAAACAAGCACAAACTCAGTTATTTGGTTAAATGGAACCATAAGTCCTCCTCAAGAAAGTAAGTCAAAATACTCCTTCTCTATAGCTTCATTACCATCTTTGCCGACCATAAACAGGGAATACATAACGTATTAGCTCCACAGAAAATGAAGGGCGACCTCTTGGTTTGTAATGTCTTTTTTGTAACCCTTTAAGAATTGAATATGTATGTTCTTCCACTACATTTTTTTATGTTGGTTGAACATTTTTCTAACATGCTAAATCTTCTAAGTTTCCGTGTATAGACCACTATACTAGGCCAAGGGCCTAATGAGTAGGATGTTCGCCAATGGTCTGAGAGACCGGGGTTCAATCCCAGGTTGAGTCATACCAAAGACTCAAAAAATAGTACTTGATGCCTAGTTGCTTAACACTCAGCATTATAAGGTACGGATCAAGGATGAAGTGGAGCAGTCCATGGAATGGAGTAGCGCCCTCCCCTACACCTTTGTGTTGTAGCTATTGTAAAGGGAGCCTTCAGGTCGCCCTCGACTACGGTCGCCAACTTTACTTACTGAAGTGATGGTATAGAGTTTCCATCTCAATGAAGGTGGACGTTAAGATTTCGATCAATGCGAATAGATTCTTTTATATATGGAAAATGTGTTTCCGATTTTCTAAATTCAAAACCATTAGGACAATTTTTTTCTTTTTCCAAATGACTAAAATCGTTTATCGTGTCAGCTGAAAGAAAATCTTGTAATTCATCTGGTTGATCCGTCGGAGTTTCGGAGGCTTTCTTAATTCCCAATTTAGTTTGTTTCGCTTCCCTTTCAAAATAAATTTTTCATCAAAATGTTTGATACAGAGAACCGAATTTTTCGTAGGAAACCAGTCATTACGATTAATAAATTTCACTCGTTTTTCGAGGAGATCGGATTTTCCTAGAAGAAAAGAAAATGTCGACATTTTTTCTATTGGTTTTAATATTCACTAGAACAGCTTAATGCAACACATTTGCTAACCATTTTTTTTAAACGAAATATCACGAAAAACTTAAAATTCATTGTTGAAATGCAATTAATTATGCGTTAGAACATTTACTAAGCAGCGTCTGTAAACAAAATAGCCCGCATAGGCGATTGAAAATCTTTAAAAAAAAAAGTAACTCACAGCCGTTAATAATCCGTGAATTAGTAAAAGACAAGGTGTAAATGTAGATTTTCATGTTGAAAGGAATTAAAATAATGTCGGATAAATTCTACCAACGTGATTATATTATTTTCTCTGTTCAGTCTTTTTTTAAGTTAATTTTTTTTTTAGGTTAATTTCATATACAGTCATGACTGGATTATTTTTTTTTGGTTTACATTAGATCGGCCAGTTAGAAATCAGCTCATTAATGTAACATGGGGGGGGGCGTATTTATTAGATAGCCGTGGCACAGGACATATACTCTATTAATCCAATATCTATGTACAGATCAAACTCTGTTATGTTAAATATCAACAGATAGTTCTCAAATATGCACACTAAGATGCTTTTTCTCACAATTTCTTTTTCTAAAATCATCTTATAATTGGTTTGTCTTATTTGTTTATCTTCATATCAATCGCTCATGGGTTATTCAATACCGAAATTTGGTATAAGTAATTTAAACAAAAATTATATCATCATCATCATGTCGCGCCGCCAGCATGGATATCCCTGACCCTCTCTCGCCACTTCTCCCTATCGTTCATCGCCTCCGGCAGGTCTTCAAGGTTACATCCTGTGTCCTCACATAGTTGCTGTATGTAAGTTCGTGCTGGTCGTCCTACTTTTGCACATCCATATGTTGGGGTCCACAGGAGTACATCACTTATGAGCTCGTCCTTGCTTCTCCAGCAGTGTCCCGCGTGTCTGGTTCGTCTAACTTGTATAGTTTTCGTGATGGGGGGCAAGTGTCCGTATAGTTGGTGTCTCGTGGGGTGTTGTCGCCAGGACTTGTTCAATACTGCTCTCAAATACTTTCAAATAACTATTCTTTTTTGATATTAATAATTTGTTTAATTATTCGTAAGTAAAGTGGTTTTAATTATTCGTAAATAAGTAAAGTTGGCGACTGTCATCGAGGGCGACCAGAAGGCTCCTTTTTCAGTAGCTTCAACACCGAGGCGTTGGGGAGAGCGCTACCTGGATTGTTCCACTTTACCCTTGATCCGTACCTTATATTACTGAGTGTTAAGTAAGGAGGTATCAAGTACCATTTTTAAAGTCTTTGGTATGACTCGACCTGGGATTGAACCCTGGTCTCCCGGACCATTGCCGAACACTCTACCAATGAGTCGTATATTATACTAATAATTTTCAAACATTTTGATTTAGCTTGTATAATGTCATATCAACTCTTTATGGGTTATTTGATATTTAATACCGAAATTTGATAGATGGAGTAGCGCCCTCCCTTACACCTCGGTGTAGTAGCTATCGAAAAGGGAACCTTCGGGTCACCCTCGACTATGGTCGCCAACTTATAATGGTTTAGTTTCTTTGTTTTAATGGCATATCAACCTTTTTTAGGTTATCTAATGCCAAAACCATTCTCTTACAAGAACAGTAGTGATACTATTTAACCTATAGCTGGGAGGATAAGGGGGTTCATATCTTTCCCAAGGGAATTTGTCCGAAAGTGAACGTAATAGCGCGACTGGAGTACGAACTCGCTTACTACGAGGACACCCCCCCCCCATTATTATAATGAAAACCATTTATATTTTCAACGTTCTAGCACGGATTTTCCTGACTCTCTCTCTCTCCATTCCTCCCTATCATCCATCTCTCTCGGCAGGTCTTCTAGACAACATCCTGTGTCTGTACAGAACTGTTGTGGGTGAGTTCTTGTTGGTCAGCCTTTACTGGCATGTCAATATGAAGAGATCCATGCTTCTCTAGCAGGGTCCTGTGTGACTTGTTCGTCGTATTTGGATGATTTGAAAGATAGAAGGTAGGTGGCCGTACAACTGTTGTTTCGTGGGTTGTCGCTTCTAAATTGCTAATCGCCATAAAATACTGAATATACTCGAGAATTATCCGATCAACGCAAATAAAAGAATACATTTGCTTTAACCGAAAAGGAGCCCTAAAATGAATAAAGTTCACATACCTCAGCAGCAATATCTCATCTACTTAACCGATAACTGTTATCGATAGATTATCGATCATATGGAAGTCTGATCTATCAGATAGAATAACACGAGATTTCTTCCAAGCTGTGGCTGTGTCAGTACTACAGTATGGATGCACCACATGGACACTAACAAAATACATTGAGAAAAAGCGAGATGAGAAGTAGACAAGAATGCTACGAGCAATACAGGACAAATCCTGGAAGCAATATCCCACAAAACAAAATCTGTACGGCCACTTACCTCTCATCTCAAAAAAACATTCAAGTAAAACGAAATATTTCCACAGTTAGGAATAAATTATATAATCGGTTACAACTTTACAGATTTTGTGAGAAATTCACCATGGAACTTGAAATCTCAAAAGGTTTCATCATCATCATCATCATCATCATGTCGCGCTATCAGCACGGATATCCCTGACCCTCTCTCGCCACCCCTCTTTATCGTTCATTTCTTCCGGCAGGTCCTCAGGGCTACATCCCGTATCGGCACAGAGGTGCTGTATGTAGGTTCGAGCTGGTCGTCCTGCCTTTGCACGTCTATGTGAAGGGGTCCACAGGCGTATATCACTTATGAGCTCGCCCCTACTTCTCCAGCAGTGTCCCGCATGCCTGGTTCGTTTAATTTTGATAGTTTTTGTGTAGGGTGGTAGGTGGCCGTACAGCTGCTGCTTTTGGGGCGCTGTCTCCAGGACTTGTTCAATATTACTCGCAGCATTTTTGTGTAGTAGCCGTCAAGCTTTTTCTCCATACGTTAAGTTAGCGTCCATGTAGTGCACCCATATAGCAGTATCGACACGACCGCTGCTTGGAAGAAACTGCGCGTTGTCACTTGATCTCGGCAATAAAAGAACAGCCAAATACATTGTTACAAATATTACATCACCTCTTCTTTTAACTATCGCACATCTCTCTCTCTCTCGTCTAGTGATCGCTGTGTCTATCGCATCGCAATCTTCTTTTTGGCTCGTCCGTTCGTCATGTCGTCTCCTTCTTTCCTACTCTTTTTAGCTGTAGGATTAACATGACCATTTTTTTTATATGCACATAACTTTGTTTTTTCGTTGATTTACCTTTTATTTCGTAGTCAATCCAAAGGCCAGTTGGCTCAGAAATGGAAATCTATGTGAAACTGCTTTCGGCTGATTAAAAGTTACTGACTTCAAACTTCTTTTATGAGTCAGAGAGTATAAAAATAAATACAAAGACCTTGAAATAATAATTGAAAAAATTTGGCGCCTTAAAATAACTACCCTGTCGTTAATAGTATAATAAAAAAAGGACGTCTAAACACATTAACAAGATATATGACTATCCCAACTTTTATGAAATACTAAAGATTGCACTTTGCGTAACTGCTTATCTCCTTAAGAAAACACTACCAATGAGGCTAAAAATTTCACCCAAAAAAGGCTGTAAAAAACATAAATACATAGAATGCATATAATAACTATCTTCCCTCATGCTAGGTCTTGGGTAAAGACCCAGAGATGGACTGTAAGAAACCGGAAGTAAAACCATAAATTATATTATAATAGTAGTACCAATAGTAATTGGTGTACTCGGTACAGTCACCAAAGGATTGGTACCAGGTCTGGATGACTTGGAAATATGAGGACGAGGGGAGACTATCCAAACTACAGCATTATGAAGATCGGTCAGAATACTGAAAATAGTCCTGGAGACTTGAGGAGGCTTCTTGTTACAGAAACTCCAGTGGAAGACCATCAGCTAACAATGGTGTGAAAAACTCTCAAAGTAGTATAATGATAAAAAATATTATTGAAGAACAAGAGAATGACTCAAAAAATGAATTTTGGAACAAGGAAATTGACGAAGCAGAAAACCTTAAAGATGATACAGATTTTATGGGACAAGAAAAGAAGTAGGAAGAGGACTCGCCCGTAAGAATTTAGTAGATTCAGCAATTCAGGGGCTTAAAGAATTTCTAAACAAGAACCAAAAAAATATAATTACAGCAGACACTAACGGAAATAATGACGATAACAGAAGTAACGACAATAACGGAAGTAGTTATTTACAAAATTATTTGCTTCGATGTGGCACAAGGCCGAATGATTGGGGCACCCAATGAGGCTTAAACTCACTCGTGTAAGTTTGCTAGTCTAGCTTGCTAACAATTACACTACCAGAGGTGCCCAACAATAACGGAAATAACTTTAGAACAAACGGGAAAAATCAATCATAAAATCTAGAAAACAAAAATAGGAAAAAACAACAATATAGATACGTTAAGTGACAAAGAAAGGAAATTACGCATGACTTAAACATGGCTATGAAGAGTAAACCTAAAGAAACTGAATCACTTTTTATAGCAGCACAAAATAATGTTAAAAGGACTAATTATATCAATGTGAAAATTGATAATATGACTGAGTATAGGTAATGTAGACTATGTGGTGATAAAGATAAAACAATTTAGGAGTGAATGCAGCAGAAGGCTAAATCGTCTAAAAGAAGGCTAGGCATGATTGGGTAGGAAAAATGATCCACTGAAAATTGTGCAAGAGAATAAAATTTGGCCTTGCTGACAAAACAGAATCTGTCCTAGGAAATGATATCCATAAAATTCTCGGAGATACAAACGGATCACTCAAATCCGACCTAAAGACGAGACCTTGTGTTAATTAACAAAAAAAGAACATGTTATCTCGTGGATTTTGGTGTACTTAGACCATAGGAAAAATAAAAGGAGAAAAACTGGCGATATATTGGACCTTTCCAGAAAGCTGAAAAAGTTCCGAAACATGAACTTGACGGTAATACACACTGTAGTTGAGGCCCTTGGAACAGTCCACAAGACACTTGGGGAACTGGAGACCAGAGGAAGAATCGTGACTATTCAAAGGACAGTACTGTTAAAATCAGGAAGAATACTAAAAGGAGTCCTGAAGATCTTGGAAGACTTGCTGTCACTCAGACCCCAGTGAAAAACCGCCAGAGAGAGTTGGTGTGAAAAATTCCATAGGAGTAAAATAATAATGAAATAAAATATTATATAAATCATTTTATCACAATTTGAAAAAGAAATAAAATCCCTCTTGGGAATAAATCGATCATTTTTTATTATTCTTGTCAAACGACTACAAATGAAACTTCCGATATGTTTCCCGAGTTGAGTTTTTGAAAGGAAGATCAAATTTTCATTCTCGGCTGCCACGAAAAAGATGGAGGCTAAGAAGAAATGGAAAAGAGAAAAAAAAATGTTCTCTTTTTTTTTTTTTTTTTTTTTGCCATGCTAGATAGAAAGAAGAAAAATCTTGGAAGTATCATTCTCTTTCGTCGTGCTAATATTGCTGTCTCGTCATTCGAACGTGATTCTACTCCTGTTAATATATCCAATTGCAGAGTGTAAATGTCATTTCTACGAGAACTATTACTACTATTTCTACAATTTCTTCGTTCTTTTACAACAACTTGGCTAGGCTAAAATTCGCTGACCCTAGCAGAGGGGTAAGCACCCCTCAAAAAATAACTTGTCTTGAGTATACCATTTAACTGTATCTGATGGTGAGGCTTCAAGTAAAACTTTTCGAACTCTAATTATATATTTTGAAAAATTTAAAGCGCTAAGATTTCACTCATTTTTTTCCATTTCATTTTTTTTTTCTTTCGAAAAGAATTTTTCGGGTGTGTCATCACATAACATCGCCCTGAAGATGGTTTTAAAAAATGAAACCTTAATGATCAGACGGGAAGATTGCATAAAATATATGAGTAACGGACTTGGTAGTAGACCTCCAACCAAGTCTTGATGCAACACATAGCCATTTTATAATGGGGCCTCGCACTAGTCGAAATCGATGCGAGGCAGGGAAAATATTCTTAACCCCATCAACATTACCCTTATGAGGCGCCTTAAGCTTCAAGCAATGAACTTAGCCTTGCAAGCAGGTAAAGCCTGTTGGAACAGCCCCCTGGGGCCAAAGGATTGTCATGTCAGCCACCCTGCACAAACGTCAGGCGCCCTCCATCAGGTTTGTACATCCAGAACATAGTAATTCGAAGAGGAGGGTACTTGAGTAGAGGACTAACAATGTCAATGATTCTGTTTAAAGGTTTTGTACATGCTCTGTTATACAAGCATTGAGCACTATTTATATGCAAAACTTTTCTTTTTTTGCGGTTTTTCTTTGATTTTTTTCATCATACAATGTGTGAAAGCACGGGCGATACTCTGCCCTCATCAGCCGCCAACCAGGGTGATAACACAGTTTCGGTAGCTCAAGACGGTACTGCCACTCCTGGCGCGACCAAGCAGCTTTTGCCACCGGACAGGGTATTTAAAAGAGATATATATATATATATATATATACTCCAGATCAACTAAAAGCTGAGATTATATATATATATATATATACCTGAATTATCCTGATGATACGGTTCGTTTAAACCTTTTCAGATTTTCTTGGACTCTGTAGGTATTCATATTTCGTTCTACTTAGTCGTAGCTTAAGGAGTTCTGTCGGCGATTTTTCTTTTTGCTTTTGATTATGCATACGTTATTGATTGATTATTTTCAAGTACCACGAATATTTTTACTCTTTTCTTTTTATAGAATTTTTTCCCAGATATCAGTTTGTGTAATATTTTTATTTGCAAATTGTGTCATCTGTTTTTTCCACACTGTCAGAATTATAGAATAGGTATAAAGATTAAATGGAATATATATATATATATATATATATATATATATATATATATATATATATATATATATAAGGTAACTGGAAGAAAACTAAAACCTGGTTATATATATATATATATTTACTAATCTAATATCTACCAGCATTCACGGTACCAGAAAAAAAAACGCCAGGAACAAGAGATAAAAGTATCTCGAATCACCGCTTGGGGGAAAAAGAAAAAATTATAGGTCAAAAAGAAAGAAAAGGCCAACCTCGTCCGACCCCTTGAAAAAAATCAAGGGATACGCAGTCAGTGGTCAAAAGAAAACTAAAAACCTTCCGCAAATCCTGCAATGTTACAATTACTAAAGTGCTCAACACTAGTGGAGTCAATTATAAAATTAACTTAAATCGCGAGTCGAAAATCTTCTACTAAATGATGAACCGATAAGGTGAAACTTTAGTAGAAGATTTTCGACTCGCGATTTAAGTTAATTTTATATATATATATATATATAAAGTTCGAGCTCCAGTCGCGGTATCATGTTCACTTTCAGACAAATACCATTGGGAAAGGTATGAACACCCTTATCCTCCCAGCTATGGGTTAAATAGTACCACTACTGTTCTTCTTGAAGAATGCCTTTGGCATTGAATAACCTAGAAAGGTTGATAAGCCATTAAACAAAGAAACCAAACCAAACCAAGAATATTATTATAATCTTAAAGCACTCACAAAGATTTATATGAAATTCCTCATACATTCTATTCACGAATTATCCACTCTCATTGTCTTCCGACACCGGCCGTATATTACTGATATATATATATATATATATATATATACGTGTGTGTGAGAGACAGACAGAAAGAGAGAATAAAGGGATCAAACCTTTAAGGTTTTGGATTATTCTTGCACCCTTCTTTAGGGTTGATACTTGCAATGTAATAAAACTTGAATTTATCCGTTGAAGAAACGTTTGTTTTATTGAAAAATTACATTGAAATATGAATTTTAAAAATAGAAATAGTCGGAATCTTATTTTGACACATATAATTTTGAAACATGCTCTTCTTAAGAGGTCTTCTAAGTAATAAGTAAGTTCATCGCTACTTAACTTCGAGGAATAAGTTTAGTTGGCTTCAAGTAAAATGGAACTAAGTTCAAACCTTTATGTAGATTTACGAGCTGTTAACAAAAAAAAAAAAAAGAAAACATCGGGACGAAAGCTGTATCAAATATACAGGGGTATGAACGCTTCAAAAAATGGTGACCTGGATTTTACTCAAACCTGTATCTGCAGTCCAGTCTCTTAAGAATACACCGACTTCACCTTTGCAGAGGGGTAAGATCCCGGCCTAACGAGTGTCTTGGATATGAAATTAGATAATCTGATGGCGAGGCACCAAGCCTGGAGCTTTGTAGAATATGAAGTACCTCTTCATTGCCATTTTTCTCAAGTATACTCTGACCCAGAGTGGTAAAACATGATAGGGTCCTACATATGAGTCAAATTGAATCGCTTGACATTTAAACAATGCAAACAAATAAGTTACGCTTGGATTGAATTGCAAGAAATAAAACTTTGATTCTTTAACTGTGTGAAAGCAAATGACTGATGTTTAAGTAAATTGTTAGGGATACATAGCAATACTTGGAATAATTTAACAATGTGCTAACGAATGAGAAATGTTAAAAAGAATTATTTGTGGTAATTAGCAACACTTAAAACTCTTTAACTGTGAGCCTAAATAGAATTGTTAGTGTTTCATAGAGATGCTTGAAACCATTTAACTATGTGCAAATAAAACTATTTATGTTAACAAGATTGGAAGTGTGTGCAAACAAATGATTAATACTAAATAGAACTATTCTTGTTAGAATATTTGAAATCATTTTTAAGTGAATGTAAAGAATAGTAATACTTATGTGCAAACAAATTACTTTTAAATCATTTAGAATAAGATTACCTACAAACTATTGACTTACAAATCATATGTATAACCATGTAACTGTATGCAAACAAATAATTTCTAACTAGTTTAAAAATGTTATGTACAAACTGTGCGTTTAAAAATCATAATACGTATAAAGAGGATTTAGCATTAAATAACCTACAATGGTTGATATACCATAAAACCCAACCAAACCAAATCCTATGTATTTAATATATATGTACAAATAGGATTTGGCATTAAATAACCTACAATGGTTGATATACCATAAAACCCAACCAAACCAAATCATATGTATTTAATATATATGTACAAATAGGATTTGGCATTAAATAACCTACAATGGTTGATATGCCATAAAACCCAACCAAACCAAACCAAATCATATGTATTTAATATATATGTACAAATAGGATTTGGCATTAAATAACCTACAATGGTTGATATGCCATAAAACCCAACCAAACCAAATCATATGTATTTAATATATATGTACAAATAGGATTTGGCATTAAATAACCTACAATGGTTGATATACCATAAAACCCAACCAAACCAAATCATATGTATTTAATATATATGTACAAATAGGATTTGGCATTAAATAACCTACAATGGTTGATATGCCATAAAACCTAACCAAATCAAACCAAACCAAACTGCATCTGATAATGAGGCTACAGATCTGGAAAGTGTGGAATACCTCATCACCATTACTCCCAGGTCCACTCGGACCTGAATGGTAGTACCTGTTAGGAACCTATCTATGAATCTAAGAGATCAGTTTGAAAATTATTAGTATTAGATATGAATTCGTGAAACCATACAGCTGCGTGCAAATCATTTGTATTAGATCGGAATACTTGATATATGACTGTTTACAAAAACTCTCAAGAAACGATTACATACATGTAAAAATAAATGTACAGTGAATGTGCTTCCCTAACCTTTAGGTATAAAATAACCCTAGATATGTTGACATGCCATTTAAATCCACCAATCAGAATAAAACTGATAAAGAATCCACTTTGCATTTAACACACTTGTTCCAACGAATTTTCATTGGTCGAAGAAACTCTGAAATTCCTCTTTTGATTTGGTGTGGTATTGCTTTTAATGCGTTCCTCTTCCTCAAATCTTAAACTTGAGTTGATTCTGGTTTCTTTGTTTTTAATGGCTTATCAACCTTTATAGGCTATTTAATGCCAAAGCCATTCTCCTAGCAGAACAGTAGTGGTACTATTTAACCCATAGCTGGGAGGATGAGGGTGTTCATACCTTTCCCAAGGGTATTTGCCCGAAAGTGAACGTAATAGCGCGACTGGAGTACGAACTCGCTTACTACGATTCTGCAGTCCATCGCTATAACCATTAGACCACGAGGACACCCCCTTAATCTGAGTTGAGATCTTAGTTTCGATAACAAAAAAACAAAAAAACTCGAATACGAAAGGTTGTTGTACTGGCACAATCCTGTGTTTCGCTAAATTTTTTGCCAATTTTTTTTTTATTCAAACGGACATTAATTCGTGTACATGAACTCGAATCAACAGTCTAGACGGATTCTAGACAGACTCTAGACGTGTAGACATCATAATTCTATTATTTTAAGTTGTACAGCCGTACCAGATTATCTATATAGATTTTTAAATAAATTTTAAAAAATCAGTTTCGATACTTTTTGAACCCGTTTAACCTGAATCTTTTACTTTGGGTTTTGGTCTGTTTTTGTTTTGATTTTTAGGGTTTCTTTTAGCGGGTGCCCAGTCAGAATACACCGACTGTATCTCTGCAGAGGGGCAAGACTTACCCAAAGAGTGTCCTGGATATTATAATAAACAATCTGATGATGAGGCTACAGTAATGCTGAAGCTTTCGAGAATGCAGAGTACCACTGAATTGCCATCGCTCCAAGGTCCACTCTGGTCAGAGTGGTAGTACCTGATAGGGTCCCTTCTACTGGTCAAATAGAACAAACTTCGTTCTTATGCTAAACTGAATTATTTGAAATAGAACTGTTTTGGCGTTTAAACTGTGTACTGAAGCTGAACTGAACTGTTTGAAATAGAACTGTTTTTATGTGTAAAAATGGATTAGGAATTAAATAACCTACAATGGTTGTAGGATATTTATATGCCATAAAACCAACCAAACCAAACCGTTTTTTCACTGGAACATCAGAGCTACTCGTTTTTTTTACTTTCTTTGTTTTTTTTTTTTCTTTCTTTCTTTTGTCTTTTCGCTGGGGCTGTAGAATACGCCGACTGGACTTCTGCAGAAGTGTAAGACCCCTCCCCCAAACGAAGCCACCAATTGGCCATAGGTGACGACCCGTTGACGGGGTCAAATGATCTGCAAGTTTGGATCTTAGGGGGCTAGATGAGCAATCGGAGGAGCCCGATCAGATCAATTGACTTGTCAACTTATATGATTGTTTCTGATGTATTTTTCAAATTGCTCTTGGGACAAACAAACACCCAACCCTGTTTTATCTTCAAGGTGCTTGAATGCGGTGACTGAGGGTGAATTTCGCTGAGATAGCTTTAATTGAAACCATTAAAAATGAGTATTTAATTCTAAATAGAATTATTTGCATTAAATAGCAATACTTGAAACTAATTAACTAAGTGTAAACAAATGATTAATATCAAATAGAATGATTAGTAAGAGATAGCAATTCTGGAAACCACTTAACTGTGTACAAGCAAATGATTTATATTAAAAAGAATTATTAGTATTGGATAGGAATACTTGAAACCATTTAACTGTGTATAAACAAATGGTTAGTATTAAATAAAATTATTCGATAGCAAAATAATTCTTTTTAATATTGATTAAATAGAATTATTCGATAGCAAAACAAGAAACTCTTTAACTGTGAGCAAACAAATAAGCTCGAACTCATTTAAGCATATAATAACTATATATATATATATATATATATATATATATATATATATATATATATGTTGTTTGAGATTTAAATGACCCACATGACAGGGTTGAAGAGTCCAAGTATGCATCGGATGCCTTACTTTTTTTTTTCCAAAATAATTTTGTGCAGTTTAAAATCAACTATTGATAATTTTTATTTCCTTCTTTGTCCTTGTATTTTTATATTTCCCATTTTTTAAAGATAATTGTTACGAGCGATATTATTAAGTGTAATTAGATAAAATGAATGTTGGTTTAGCTAGAAAAGACGCAGGTAAAAGCAATGAATTTGAGAAACAGAACATAAGATTGAGTGGGTAAAAGAGAGAGAGAGAGAGAGAGAGAGGGTTACAGAAAAGCAAAAATATTTTTGTTTGCGTTCGCGCCGTGGTCAGAAAAGGTCAAAAGATTTTGAGGTGGTAGGTAAAATTTGTGGAAGAGAGTGACACTAAAGCCAAGTTTAGTATTTAACTGGGAAATGTTTTTAGGAGGCTTTAGTGTGCCATTAACGATAATTCAAACAGTAAATTTGAATAGTAAGCTTTCTTGTTCGGATACTGATTCGAAAAGATAACACAGACAATAAAGTTCTTAAAAGAGAATTTTATACAAAGAAATAAGAAAGAAAGGGATAGAAAAGAAAAAGATTTGCAAATTTTTAGTATAATTTGCGGGACATTTTCCTGAGAGAGTGTCCGGGAAACCAAGTTCTTTGAATTTGAGTCCTTTTCTTTTCTTTTCTTTTCTTTTTTTTTTTTTGTTTTATCAAAAAGTTTCAAAGTACATTAAATTTCGAGTTTTCTTTAAGGTTCTTTTCCGCAGAATTCTCGGTTGAATTTTCTTTCAGTTGAATTTTCTTGGTAGAACTTCAGAAGTCGACTTTCATTTCTTTTTATTTCTTGGGAAGCTTCATTCAAGAAGCGAGTGACGAAACCAATCCGCTAGCTTAAGTTTTCATGCCTTCAATTCGGGTTCCCGAATTCGTACTGGGTGTCAGACAAGTAGTTTTTGACAAAAAGGAGGAAGTCACTTTTTGGTGCCGATTTTTTTCTTAGAAATAAATTTTTATAAAGGTCGTGGCTTTTATCTTGTTTTATAATTGCCTTCAAGCTAAGTGCATGAAAAAGAGACAGAATAATAAAGTGGGGGGGGGTCAGAGAGAGAAAGCCAGCGAAAAGCAGAAATTCCTGCTTTCTAGCCATATTAAGCCAAAAGACTCTTTCACCTAAGGTGAAGATATTTGTATTGCCTCGTGTGGCTGAAATAAAAAAAAATTGTGCGCTCAAAAGACTTATAGTTGGACAGATTTTGACGAAAAAATTTCATTATTCGGTTCTGAACAATATTTTGGATGAAGTTATTGTTCACATTGAGGAAAGATCTAAAACAATTGGAGAGTTTTGATTTGTTGAATGGTTAAATCAGAGGATCTTTCACGCTTACGAAAAAACTTTTTCCGATTGAAGGGTTTAGAGGTTAATAAAAAAACATATTAGATTTGATTGGACTGAAGTGCAAGCTAAAATCATCTTATGCTGCAGATTTCACCAGACAAACGTCAAGCATCCAAGAAGTCGCAGAGATAATACGAGAAACTGAACAAAACCAAGTTCTTGCAGAAGTCACCAAATTACTACGACTGATTTAGACCATACCTTCCACATCTGCTTCCTATGAGATATCGACTCCTTCACTAAAGCTTATAAAAAATTATGTGAAGAGGGATTAAGTAATTTGGTTTTTGTTTCTATGAATGAAAAACCTTTTGAAGAAGGTAGGGCGTGGTGATGATATTTTTACCACAATGATCGATAAATGGAATTGATTTACAAATAAATTCTAACAACTCGTTATTTGTGGATTTTATAATTTTGATTATTTTGATTACTTTTCTCTCGTAACAAATAGCAGTCATCACGGTCCAATTAATGGGGGAGGGACATCAAGCCAAATGGAGATGATCCTGTTGGTAGAAGTGTATTTTCTTACATTAAAATTAGTTCAGATCATATTCATATCTATGAATGTGATTTGAACCAATTTTAATGGTGGGAGCCAAATAATTTTTCTGAGGCGCAAAATGAGCCCTTCGTTTTTTCCGCCATGGTGATTAGTCTGCATAATGGAATGCATGTATAGGAAATGATGCAATTTCCTTGTCAAAAGAATTTTCTGGAAAAAACTGATCAAAATTGGCGCAAAGATCTCCAACAAATGCCCACACAAAAAAAAACAACTGAAAAAATAAAACAACTGAAAATGGTTTTTAGGACCAATAGGAGTTCTGTAAAATACGCGCCCAAAGAATTTTCGAAAGTCAACGCTTGCGCGCGGGATCCACCTTGATGCTATAAAAACACACAATTTTCCTGACAACATGATCAGTTACTCACAACAACCCGGAGTGATACGTATTAACCGTTTTCTCAACGGCGTCTTGTTCGTTTGATCTTCAAACAATGGTGTCATATTACAATTTCAAGTTGGATGAAAATCCCTATCCACACTGCACCAGAACTAGCCTTTACAGTTGTGACTTAATACATGAATCGCTCGATACACTTCTACATTTCAGCTCCTAACAAAGAAATAGATTTCTTTATTTTTTGTTGCACTATTGTTAATATTGTCTTTTCATTCATTAACATTAGTGCCCTACACATGCCCTGGTTCCCAAAACATCCTTCGTTACTGCCACAAGGCATGAAATCAAACAACAGAATAACCTTTCTTTTTTTTCTTTCTTTCTTTCTTTTAGGTTTGAAACGTATTTCTTGTCTGATAATTCAAGATGGACTTTGCGTCGGATGAAGACGACTGTATTAATATGACGTCATATGCTGATTGTCCATCGAACGACGGATCAATGTTCTTTGAGGATGATTACCGCTTTATTGACGCTTGTATCGATGGAGACCACGAAGCTGTCCAAGCTATACTCGAAGATGATTTCACAAGAGATGAAATTAATGAGAGAGATAAATCTGGAAGGGTGAGTAGCTATGAACGCAATATCATTGTATATGCGCTATATATATATATATGTATATATATATATAATCATTATTGTTTACTCATTTGAGAGTTTTGCACACCAGCGTTAGCTGATGGTTTTCTACTGGAGGTTGAGTGGACGCAAGTCTCCTCAGTTCTCCAGGACTCTTCTCAGTATTCTAGCCGATCTCAACAATGCTGTAGTTTGGATGGTTTTCACTATTATTATTATTATTATCATAAGAGTTTTTCACATCAGCGTTAGCTGATGGTCTTTCACTGGAGTTTTATTATTATTATTATTCATTAGAGTTTTTCACATTAGCGTTAGCTGATGGTCTTTCACTAGTGTTTCACTGATAGTAAGTCTCCTCAAGTCTCCAGGACTCTCCTCAGTATTCTGGCCGTTCTCAATAATGCTGTAGTTTGGATGTTCTTAACTCGTCTTCCAACTTCCAAGTCCTCCAATCCCTTTAATAATACTTTAGTTACTGTGCCGAATGCACCAATCACAATTTGTATAATCGTCACCATCATGTTCCATAGTTTTTTCTAATCCTCTAGCAAGGTCAAGGTACTTATTCTTCTTTTCACTTTCTTTCAGTTTTATTCTGTGGTCAACCGGTACAGCAAAGTCGACAATTTTGTAAATTCTCTTTTATTATTATTTACTGCTTGAGAGTTTTTCCCATCAGTGTTAGCTGATGGTTTTCACAGGCCTTTTAATAATCCTTTAGTTATTGTGCCTAACGCACCAATCACAATTGGCACAATCGTTACTTTCATGTTCCACAGCTTTTTCAATTCTCTAGCAAGGTCGAGGTACTTATCCTTCTTTTCACATTCCTTCAGGTTTATTCTGTGGTCAACCGGGACAGCAAAGTCGACAATTTTGCAAATTCTCTATTATTATTATTATTATTATTATTATTATTATTATTATTATTATTATTATTATTTCTTTCGAGTTTTTCACACCAGCGTAAGCTGATGGTCTTTCACAAGGGTCCGAGTGACAAGTCTCAAGTCTCCAGGACTCTTATGAGTAGGTCCCAGCTCGTCCAGCCCCTTTTCCCAGCCTTTGAGGATCGTTCCGAGTGCCCCAGTTATAATTGGCATCACCGTCATTATGTGTTCCATAACTTTTTTTTAGTTCTCTGGCAAAGTCTAAGTACTTTTGGTCCATGCAAGTTTTTCACACCAGTTACTTGGGGGTCTTTTACTGGGGTCTGAGTCACAGCTCATCTCCACAGGTCTCCAAGACTTTTCTCAGTATTCTGGACGATCTCAACAATAGTGTGGTCTATATAATCTCGATTCTTTTTCCGATATCGAACTCTTCCAGCCTTATTTCCTAGCCTTTGGATACCAATTGCAATTACACCAATTATAATTAGTTTAGCCGTCACCCTCCCGTTCCACAGTTTGCTTTTTTAGTTCTCTGGCAAGGTCAAAGTATTAGTCTTATTTTCTCTCTGTGGTCCGCCGGAACAGTAAAATCCACTAAATGGCAAGTTCTTTTCTTCCTGTTACTTAACACAAGCTTTGGTATTCAAGTTGGGTTGTCTCAAAATCAGAAAGAAATTCATCTGTCTCATTCTCGAAGATGGATGTTTATATGTGCATATTACGTAGTGGAGTCAAATTTTAATCTCCAGCGCAATTCCCAGTGGATCATCTTTTCTCACCAAGTCAATCCCAGTTTTATGGGGGAGTGCTAATTTGCTGCATTCGCTTATTTCGTGATTACTCATTTCATTGCTGTCCCTACATAACCTGCATTTGCTATTCTCTTGTGTGTTATCCAGTTTTGCTTTAATACCATTGGTCCTTATGGCGTTATTCTGTGCTACTATCAAAAGAGACTCAGTTTCTTCAAATATATATATATATATATATCGGCCCATTGACCTAGTGGGTAGAATGTCCGCCAATGGCTCGGGAAACCGGGATTCAATTACAGATCGAGTCATATCAAAGACTCAAAAAATGGTACTTGATACCTCCTTGCTTAACACTCAGCATTATAAGGTACTTATCGAGGGCAAAGTGGAGCAATCCAGAGAAAGAAGTGGCGCCCTTCCCGACACTTCGATGTAGTAGCTATTAAAAAGAGAACCTTCGGGTCGCCCTCAACTACGGGCGCCAACTTTACATACTTATATATATATTATTGTTGTTGTTGTTTGTTATATTTTTAGAGAAAGAGTGCTCAATATCGGTGATATCTAAGTTAGGAGAGCGTAGATACAGTCTCAAAGTTGCTAGAAGACTGTCAATTGCTCGCTCATGGGATTATCAGACAAGTGGTTTTCATGTGGTGGGTATTAATGTAATGTTGTGTCCGTGGGGTAATGGTTACCGTCCTAGGACATGGACACGGTGACACGAGTTCAAATCCTGGCCGAGACTAATTGCATTTCACATAGCACTAATACCCTTGGGAAAGGTATGAATCCAATTATTCTCCCTCCAGCTATGGGTAAATAGTAGGGCAGACTAGGTTCTTCAGCTTTGGTGAAGCAACTAGTCTAGGAGAAGGAAAACTCTGAATTCAAACCTGTTAAACTTCGCTTAAAAATTGACCTTGTGTCACATCCTGCCTGAGCGGAGGGGTTGGTAAATATGATTAATGTAATGCTGTGTGGTTTTGTTTGGTTTTGTTTCTTAATGGGATATCAACCTTCATGGATTATTCAATGCCAAAGCCATCCATCTAGAAGAACAACAGTGATACTATTTAAAGCATTGTTAGGAGGAATACTTTTCCCGAGGGCATTAAACTGTTGTGTGAGGCATGATTATTATTTTATTCTAATTTATCTATTTTTTTGTTTAGTCATTTATGCATTCTTTTTTATTTTATTTTATTTTATTTTATTTTATTGATCTCCGAATATTGTAATCTTTGACTTAAAGAAAACATGAAAATAGTCTACGTGTCCATCCCTTCAATTTCGCCAGAAAAAATATTTTCTTGTAATTTGTGTGTGTATGCTTGTTTTGAATTAATTTAGCCATCAAACTCGACGAAATTTTTTATTTTTCAAAACAAAAAATTATTTTACATTTATAAGGTGGGGGGTCAATTTCATATTCTAATTCAATGTAGAATGATCCCCCATTTCCGGAACAAGCGTTAGAATAAAGATCCCCTCTCACGCCCATCGAAGTAATAAAAAAATTGAAATAATTCGACCTGTCTGGTTATTTGTCTTTTCCAATGGGTGACCATTCTACATTAAATTAAAATGTGAAAGTAAATCCCCTTTATAAAATGTAAGATAATTAGGATGTTTTTTGGGGAGGGGTTTCTTTTTTTTTTTTTTTTTTTCGAAAAATGATATGATGGAATGATCTATCTTCCCCATACCCCAACAATAGTAGTAGTAGTAACCATTATTTAAGTACACACAGATCACTCTGCGCAGGACTCTAAATGAAGGACCCTCAGCGTAGGACTTTAGCGCTGGACTCACGAGATCGACCATTGATTGGGGTTAATACTACCCTTGCGAGGACAGTAATTATTACTACTAATATTATCTACTTGTTATATATCTACACCTCTGCGAGTAAATCTGCCTTTCTGTTATACCTACCTAATGTGTTATCTGTTCTTACCACTCGGAATAGCTTGTCATTGTATATCCTTTAATATATAACAAAAATTTTTAAAAAATTGTGTAGAGTTTGAGGGTCTAATTAGTTCAGATCACAAAAAAATTTTTTTCTAAATACTTGAAAAAATTTTTACCACTGAACTTGAACTGGAGTACGTGTTGAATTTTACGGAAAACATATCCATAGTCACCTTCCCAGAATAAAACGAATTTAGTTTGGTTTGGTTTTGTTTGGTTTTATGGCATTTCAACCATTGTAGGTTATATAATGCCTAATCCATTTTTATACATATAAACAGTTTTATTTCAAACAGTTCAGTTTAGCATAAGTACGCAGCTTAAATTTCAAAACAGTTCGATATCAAGCAGTTCAGTTTAGCATAAGTACACAGTTAAGTTTTATTTGACCAATCGATTGGACCCTATCAGGTGCTACCACTTCGTGCCAAAGTGGACCTGAGAACGATGGGAATAAGAGGTACACTGCATTCCCGAAAGCTCCAACATTACTGTAGCCTCACTATCAGATTGTTTAATGTCATATCCAGGACACTTGTTGGGGATTTCTTACCTCTCTACAGAGGTGCAGTCGGTGTATTCTATAGCCCAAGCCGACTGGGTCAAAAACGAACTTCTAAATAAACGACCAAATGTCGGCATGAACATAATTAACGACTCCAAAAGTAAATAAATAAATGAATAATCATAATAATAATAATGGAAGCTGACACCATCAAACAAGAGGAGATGAAAGAAAAAATTACGAAAAAATATTTCAGGAGAACCGGAAAGTTACTCGAGACAATACTATATAGCAGAAACCTTATCAAAGGAATAAATATCTGGGTGGTCCCTCTCGTAAGATATTCGGAACCATTCTTGAAGTGGACCAGAGAAGAACATAAACAAATGGACCAGAGAACAAGAAAACTAATGCATAAGAACAAGAAAACTAATGCATCCCAGAGATGACGTTGACAAATTATGTGTCAAGAAATGAAAGAAGAAGAGGACTTAACAGTATTGAAGACAGTGTTGATGCATCAATACAAAGACTTGAAGTTTACATTAAAAACGCGGAGGAATACTGATTACAACCACCTGAAACAATACTGACAACATAAGAACCAACAGAACGACAATAACCAGAAAACAAAAATGAAAAAAAAAACCAACTCTAAGGACGTTTTAAGCGACTAATATGCATCATCTCACACAAGAAAACATGAACGTGGCTAAGAAAGAGAAACCTTAAGAGAGAAACTGAATTTCTCTTCATAGCAGCACAAAACAATGCTATAAGAACCAATCATATCAAACAAGAATTGATAAGACGCAACAAAACAGCAAATGTAGGTGATGTGATGATAGACGAAACCATCAATCACATAATCAGCGAATGCAGTAAATTAACACTGAGAGAGTATAAGACTAGACACGACTGGGGTGGGGGGCAAGGTAATCCACTGGAAATTGTGCAAGAAATTTAAATTTAACCATACAAACAAATGGTATATGCACAACCCAACATCTGTCCAGGAGAATGATATACACAAACTCCTCTGGGATTTTGACATAAAACGGATAACCTAATCTTGGCCAGACGACTTGACCTTATCATAATCAACAAAAAAAAAAAGAGAACTTGCAAAATTGTGGATTTTACTGTCCCGGTTGACCCTAGAATAAAAGTGAAAGTAAAAAGAAGGATAAATACCAGGACCTTGCTAGGGAATTGAAAAAACAAACAAACTGTGGAACATGAAAGTGATGTTTATGCCAATTGTAATTGGTGCTCTTGGTACAGTCGCCGAAGGATTATTAAAGGGACTAGAGGACTTGGAAAAAAGAGGACGAGTGGAGACCATCCAAACTACTGAGATCGGCCAGAATACTGAGAAGAGTTCTGGAGACTTGAGGGGACTTGCTGTCACTCCAACTCCAATGAAAAACCATCAGCTAACGCTGATGTGAAAAACTCTTATAATAATAATAATAAGAAGAAGAAGAAGAAGAAGAAGAAAACTTAAAAGATACCGAGACAGAGTAAAACAATACAAACAAAACAGGGCATTCAAAAATAGTTAAGGAACAATCTACCAATAAGTGCCTGGAGAATGTATAAATACAAATCATCAACTGAATATATGTGAAAATAGAAAGACATAACAGAAAGGCCAAATGGATAATTAATATTAAAAGAAAAAGAATTACAAGGCTTCGAAGAAGGTAATACACCTTGAACCGCCCAGAGCAACATTAAAAAAGTACTGAATTGGAAAACTTCAGGCCATGATGGTATACATAGATTCTCATTTAAAGAATTCACATCCATCCACGACAGATTGGCCCTAGAACAGAGTAGATGCTTGAAGGGATCAAATATACCCGAATGAATTACTAAAAGAAAGATCATCCTGATTCAGAAAGATCCCCAAAAAGTAACCATCCTCAGCAACTATAAACCTATACCTTATCTATCCATGAAGTGGAAAATCCCAACTGCACAGATTAGAGAGGAGATCTATTACTCGTTAGCAAGCAGCAGACTATTTCCTGAAGGACAGGAGGGATACCACAGAGGAACCCGAGGAACAGCTGATTTACAGTAAAGTGGTAAAAGACGATTAACAGAAGAAATAGAAAGAATCAGAACGCTTAGAGAAAAGAAAAATTACAAATAGTTGGGGATATAGGAAGCGGGCACCATCAAACAGGCGGATATGAAAGAAAAACATAGAAAAGAGTATCTCAGACGAACGAGAAAACTGCTCGAAACCAAACACGGCAGCAGGAATCTTGGGATCATTCGTAAAATGGACAGAGGAAGAATTCAGATTAACAGACCAGAGGATAAGAAAGTTCATGACCATGCATAGGGCTTTACATCCAAAGGATGACATTGACAGACTATATGTGTCAAGAAAAGAAAGAGAAAGAGTACTGTATTGAAGATAGCGTCGATGCATCAATACGACAACTCGAAGACTACGTTAAAAAGAAGAAAGGACTAAATACAGCAACCAATAACTTCACTAACGACATAAGGACAAACAGAATAATAACTAAGAAAAAGAAATGGGAAGAAAAACAACTGTATGGATATTTCAAGCGACCAACAAGCGAAATCCCATACGAGAAAACCTGGACGTTGCTACGAATAGGGAAACCTTAAAAGAGAAACTGAATCTCTTCTTATAGCAGTAATTGACAAAACCATTACTCACATATGATTATGATAATCTAATGATGAGGCCCCAGTCCTGGAGCTTTGGAGATTGCCGAGTACGCTTTATTGCCATAACTCCCAGTTTCACTCAAACCCGGAGTAGTAGTACCTGCTAAAGTCCCATTTCTGTGTCAAATACAATTGTTTAATCATCTACTATTCTTGAAACAATTTAACTGTGATCAAATAAAACTATTAGTGTTAAAAAGCAATACTTGAAGCCATTTAACTGTGTGTAAACAAATGGAGTCTGGCTCTTTTGAAACTATTCTCAATATTTAATATATATATTTAATATTTTAAAATAGTTAGGTCCACGAAGAGATTTGTATTTTTTTAGAATTTATTTATTTATTATAAATAAATTCTAAAAAATACAAATCTCTTCGCGGACCTACGTATTTTAAAATATTTTTGTTCTCTTTTTGGAACCACAACAATTTTTTTATGTATATCTAATATATATGTTTAAAGAGGATTTTATATTAAATAACCAACAAGAGTTGATACGCCGTAAAAACCAACCAACCATTTATTGTTATTATATTTAAATGTTTTAATTGTATATTTAAGATTATCTCGTCTTTCCTTTTCAATTAGTGTTATTGTGAGGAGAAAATGATTTAACATCATTCCTTCTACCAAACAGCCGGTAAATTATATGCGGTAATAA
This sequence comes from Sepioteuthis lessoniana, assembly GCA_963585895.1. Lineage (NCBI taxonomy): Eukaryota > Metazoa > Mollusca > Cephalopoda > Myopsida > Loliginidae > Sepioteuthis > Sepioteuthis lessoniana. The sequence continues at coordinate 6,003 of CAUZXS010002968.1, read as the reverse complement.
ATTCATCCCATGTGGTCTGCGAAACGCAACAGTTATCATATTTACCAACCCCTCTGCTCGGGCAAGATATGACACAAGGTCAATTTTTTAAGCGGAGTTTAATAGGTTTGAATTCAGAGTTTTTCCTTCTCCTAGACTAGTTGCCACACCAAGACTGAATAACCAAGTCTACCCTACTATTAACCCAGAGCTGGAGTGAGAATAATTGGATTCATACCTTTCCCAAGGGTATTAGTGTTATGTGAAATGCAACCAGTCTCGTCCTGGATTTGAACTCGTGTCGCCGTATCCATTTCCTCCGACGATAACCATTACACCACGGGCACCTCCAGTTATGTTTCAAAGATTTATGAAAATGTATTTCTCCTGGTTACCTTCGTTTTCGTCAATGTTGATGTCCAAGTCTTCTCTGAAACCGAGAAACAATACCACGAGGATCTCAGGCAAATGCTGGAGGTTCTACAAGCTAAAAATTTAAAAATTCCATTGGACAAATGCCAATACTTCAAGAAGGAACTTAAAATTCGGAGTCACCATATTAGTCAAGACCCACAAGAAAAAAATGAATTCACTTCGGCGTTTCCTTTTCTTTCTTTCTTTCTTACTCTTTTTTTTTCTCTATGCCTTCTCTTCCTTTTTCTTTCATTCTATCTTCCTTTCTTTCTTTTCCCCTTATTTCATTCTGTCTTCCACCCGTCTTTTTCTTTCTCTCCCCTTTCTTTCGTTCTCTCACTCTCTTCCATTTCACTCTCTCTCTCTCTCTCTCTCTGTTTATTTTTATTATATTTTCTTTCTTTTTCTTCCTTCTTTCTTTTCATTGAAGCACACGTTATCACTTCTTCTGTCTTTTTCTCTCTGACCCGTTACGTGTTTTTTTTTTTAATTTAATCTTTCTTCTTCTACATTTTTAAGATGAAGCTTGATTATTGTTATTATTTAGAATATTCGGACTACTGACTCCATCTTTATTGTTATACTCACTACATTTCGGCAGATATGTTCTTCGGTCTTCTTTAGGTGTTTCATGTTGAACTCAGGAGTCCACACAGAATTTCGAACTGAACCCTTTATTTGAACTACATGACCGGGTACAAGTTTTAAGTTATAGTTGAAATTTTCAAAGCTTTTTTCTTAGAGACGGCACAAGGCCATATGGATGGGGCACCCAATGAGACTCGAACTCACTTGTGAAGGTTTGATAATCTAGCTTGTTAACCGTTACACCGCCGTGCCCTAGTGTTAAGTTATAGTTAGTCTTACTTGTTAGACTTTTCTTCACAATCAAAACGAAATGATCTATTTATTATTTATTTATTTTTATCTAGAATGATGACAGGGCATAAAATCCGAACACATACTTATTCTATTCATTTTTTAAATGATTTTTAAAAATATCTTTCTTTTATTATCTTATCTAGACTGGTTTAAGTTATGCATGTTCCAGTGGAATGCATTCAATTGTGGAAATGTTGGCTGATGTTCCGGAAGTGGAAGTTAATCTACCAGACAAAGAGGGAAATACACCTTTGATATTTGCCGCTCAAGCAGGTAAGGACACTTGCAATCAAAATTGCTTTCTTTTACTTTCAGTTTCTTTTGCTTAATGGCATATCAACCTTACTAGGTTATTTAATGCCAAAGCTATCCTTGTATAAGAATAACAGTGATATTATTGAACCCACAGCTGGGGGGTAAGGGTGCTCTCTCTTAGCAACAATAGCACCCTGTCCATATGTCAGTTCAACTCTTCTACTACAGTACGTGGCTTTAGTTGAATCCCTATCAACGTGCCATTTGCGACTTTAGTCGAATTCGTAAAATTTTAATAGAATAAGTAAATAAAATTAACTGAGAAAACAAATATTAAACAAGCCTATAAAAACAAAAACAGTGTAAGCCAAAAGGATCAAAACGTAATAAAACCAAAACCCAAGGAGATCCGAGAATATAGAAACTATGGATTTTGAAACATTACCAACAAAATTGCAAACCTCGCGACTGGCGAAGACATGGACAGCTATTGATAGGCTATCGATCATATGGAAGTCAGACCTATCCGATAAAATAAAACGCATTTTTTCAAAGCAACGCTTGTGTCTATACTACTGCATGGATGCACCTCATACACGCTGACTAAGCGTATGGAGAAAAAAACTCTACGGCAAGAGCACAAGGCAATGATACTACGAGCTATATTAATATTGATATATTATATCCTGGAAGCAACATCCAACAAAACAGAAGCTGTACGGCCACCTACCTCCCATCCATAAAAACATCCAAATAGGATGGACAAGGCATGCAGGACACTGCTGGAGAAGTAAAGACAAACTCATAAGTAACCTTCTCCTATGGACCCCTTCACACAGACGTGCAAGTGTTGGACGACCAACGAGAACCTATCTACAACAGCTCTGTATGGACACAGAATGTAGTCTAGAAGACCTGTAGGAAGCGATGGATGATAGAGACGAAGAGAGAGAGAGTCAGTGAAATCCATACTAGCAGCACGACATGATGATAAATACGGCCACCTACCACCCATCTGAATAACAAAAAGTGGGGCTTAAATTGTTTTACTGTTTGACGTGTTTGTGTGTGTGTGTGTAATACATATATATATGTGTGTGTGTGTGTAATACATATATATATGTGTGTGTGTGTGTGTGTAATACATATATGTGTGTGTGTGTAATACATATATGTGTGTGTGTGTGTGTAATATATATATATGTGTGTGTGTAATACATGTGTGTGTGTGTGTGTATTGTATATAAATGTAAAGCGTATATATATATATATATATATATATATATATATATATGTGTGTGTGTGTGCATAATATATATTATTTATATACGTATACACTTATATAATGTAATGTGTGTGTACATATTAATCTGTGTGTATGTGTGTGTGTGCGCACACACACACCCATTTGGGTAGCATTACTTCCTTAAGACATATCTGGTTAAATAAATTTTCCGTAATTAATTGGTTCCCAAGTACTTTCGGGCCCATCTTGGGCAATCACCAGGGGATGTGTATATTGCAAAAGCGATAAAACCTTTGCAAGTGCGTTAAAACTTTGTAAGAATTAAGCGTTCATAGTTTATAATGGTGTTTTGTTGTAGCATTTTTTTTAAATTTGGTCCGATGAATAGCAACAATAGCTAAAGACATTTGAGTACATTAGTACTGGATAAGAAATTAATTATATATATTCATATATATGTAATATATATATATATATGTATATATATATATATATATATATATATATATATATGCGAGCAAACACTACAAATAGCCACATTTAACGTAAGAACCTTAAATAGAATAGGACAACTCCCGGAGCTAATCGCATCGGCCGAAGAACATAAAATAGACATAATATGCATACAAGAACACAGATACACGCACACAGAAGATATCAAATATCACGAAACTGGCAATGGATGGTCGCTCGCCACTGTATCCGCATGGAAAAACTCTGTCAACGCCGCAGTAGGAGGGGTAGGTTTGCTTATAGGACCTAGAGCACTAAAAACGCTTAATAGCATAGAGAAAATACAACCTAGAATGATGATAGCTACATTTAACGGAAACCCCAGAGCTACAATCGTCTCATGCTACAGCCCCACCAATGTTAGTGAAGAAAATGAAATAGCCACCTTCTACGATGAGTTATCCTCATTAGTGCGTAGCATCCCGAAACACAACATGTTAGTCATTGGCGGAGACATGAATGCACAAATCGGGAAAAACGGAAACAACAAATACAGCCTCCACAACACGTCAAATAGGAATGGGCAACATCTAACAGATTTCATGATAGAAAATAGATTAGCATGCCTCAATACAAACTACCAAAAAAGAGAGGGCAAACTATGGACATACACGTACGCAAACAATACTAAAGCTCAGATAGACTACGTCCTTATAAACAAGAAATGGAAGAATAGTGCATTGAATTGCGAGGCATACTCCTCTTTTGAGGGTGTGTCCACCGATCACCGAATAGTCACGGCGAAAATACGGTTAAGCCTACGAAAAAACGACAAACGAACAGCGACCACCAAACACTATGACTGGGCCCTATTAAACAACAAAGATGTAAGAGATAAATACGTATTAGAATTAAGAAACAGATTCGAAACACTACAAGAAAAGACGGAAAAAAGTACACCAAACGACGAATACGAAAATTTCGTCAATGCACACCTTGAGGCAGCAGCAAAATACATTCCAACAAAAATTAAAACTAAATATAGAGTCCCATGGGAAACTTTAGCGGTGAGAGAAAAACGTGCACTAGTGAAAACAGCCTCCAAAAACTATCGAAAAAACCCAACAAACACAAATGCCTTAAAACTAAAAACGGCACAATATCAATTAGCAGGCATATATATAAAGGAACAGACAGAATACATTCAAAATCAGATAGATAAGATTAGAGACTCGGTGGAAGATAGACAATCTAGAATTGCCTGGCAAACAATAAACGAAGTGAGCAGAAGAAAGAACACAGCCAAAGCAAAACTTAAAGCAGCAAACCAACAAGAAAGAATAAAACTGTGGAAACAGCACTTCGAAAACTTACTTGGAAACCCACCAAAAATAACGCATGAACCAATCACCAGAATAATTAGCAAACAATTAGACATTAAACTTGGACCGTTCACACAAGAAGAACTCGACTCGGTTCTCAGAAAAATTAAAAATAGGAAAGCTGCAGGACTGGACGAAATTCCCCCGGAAGTATGGAAGACCAGACAATTCGACGACATACTGCTCCGACACTGCAACGCAGTATACAATCAAAATCCGATAGATAAATGGACAAAGGGATGCATACTCCCCTTCCCTAAAAAGGGGGACCTCGGATTAGCCAAAAACTACCGAGGCATAACACTTACATCCATAGCTGCCAAAATCTACAATGCCCTACTACGAAACAGAATAGAACCCAAAATCGACAACATACTTAGAAAAAACCAAAATGGCTTCCGAAGAAATAGATCTACGACCTCACAAATATTAACCATCCGCAGAATCCTTGAAGGTGTACGGGCAAAGAACCTACAAGCGACATTAATATTTGTCGACTTTACCAAGGCTTTCGACTCCATTCACAGAGGAAAGATGGAACAAATCCTACTAGCGTACGGCATACCTAAAGAAACCGTAGCGGCAATAACGATTCTCTATAGAAACACTAAAGTAAAAGTACGATCACCAGATGGAGACACAGAATACTCCGACATAGTAGCAGGAGTACTACAAGGAGACACGCTGGCTCCGTATCTCTTTATCATTTGTCTAGACTACGTACTTAGAACATCGATTGACAAAATCAAAGAAAATGGCTTCGAACTGACGAAGAAAAGAAGCAGAAGATACCCCGCAACAACAATTACCGACGCCGACTACGCCGATGACATAGCGATACTGGCAAATACACCTGGCCAAGCCGAAACACTTCTGCATAGTTTGGAACGAGCAGCAGCAAGCATAGGCCTCCATGTTAATGCACATAAAACGGAATATATGTGCTATAACCAAACGGGGGACATCTCCACTCTAGAAGGAACCCCTCTTAAACTAGTAGACAAATTCACGTACCTAGGAAGCAGCGTCGAATCAACCGAAAAGGACATCGAAACGAGGTTAACGAAAGCATGGACAGCTATCAATAGGCTATCGATTATATGGAAATCAGACCTAACCGATAAAATGAAACGCAGTTTCTTCCAGGCAGCGGTCACATCGATACTGCTATATGGATGCACTACATGGACGCTAACAAAACGGCTGGAGAAGAAACTAGATGGCAATTACACAAGAATGCTGCGTGCAATCCTCAACAAGTCCTGGCAGCAACACCCCACAAGACACCAACTGTACGGCCACCTGCCCCCTATCACGAAAACTATTCAAGTTAGGCGAACCAGACATGCAGGACATTGCTGGAGAAGCAGAGATGAACTCATAAGAGATGTA
>CAUZXS010002967.1:77500-102500 GCA_963585895.1 Sepioteuthis lessoniana | reverse complement strand
ATTTATAATTACAATCAAACATTAACAAATGAATCGAATTTCGGTATTAAATAACCCATAAGGTTCTTTTCCTTCTGTTAAAGCAAAGTATACTAGATACAAGTTGCATGAAAGACTAGTGGCATTATTTACGACCACGTCTATAATGTAAAATGCTTATTTCTATGCAAAAATATACTACTGTTTTCTATCAGGGTAACCATAATGAATTAATATATTACTATAACGATCAAATAATAAAAAAATAATAATAACAAGAAAGTAAAAACTTGAGTTTAACAACGATTATGATTATAATAATTATTATTATTGCTTATGAATAATAATAATAATAATAATAATAATAATAATAATAATAATAATAATAATAATAATGATAATAATAATAATAATGACGAGTGGAGATCATCGAAACTACAGCATAGCTGAGATCGGCTAGAATACTGAGAAGAGCCCTGGGGACTTGAGGAGACTTGTTGTCACTCAGACTCCATTGAAAGACCATCAGCTGACGCTGATGTGAAAAACTCTCCAGAAGTAAAAATAATCATGATAATAATAGGCGCTTAGAACGATCCCCAAAGGCTTGGAAAAGGAGGCTTAGAAGAGTCAGATATCGGAGCACAAATCGTGAACATCCAAACTACAGAATTTTTAAGATCGGTTAGATTACTGAAAAGAGTCCTGCAGACCTGAGGAGACTTGCTGTCACTCGGACTATCAGCAAACGCACGTGTAAAAAACCAAGTAAAATAATAATAACAATGATAATAAAGATTATCTACCATCTCGTGGATTTTGCTGTTCCAGTGGACTACAAAGTGAAAATAAAAGAAAACGAAAAGATAAGTAAATACTTAGACCTTGCCAGAGAACTTAAAAAAAAAAGCTGTGGCACGTTCCCCTAATGCTTTGAAAGGAGTCTGGAAAAGTTAAAAAAATCAAAGGAAGAGTCGAGACCCTTCAAACTAGAGCATTGTTGAAATCAGCAAAAATATTAAGAAGAGTCCTTGAGACATGAGGGGACTTGCTGTAAATCAGACTCCAGTGAAGGACCAACAGCTAACACTGGTGTAAAAAAAAAAACTAGCTAGAATCAGTGTAGTATATGTGTGCTGTGTCTTAGATCAAAGTGTCACTTACCAGTTCATGACCAAAGATCGGTGTAGTATATGTGTGCTGTGTCTTAGATCAAAGTGTCACTTACCAGTTCATGACCAAAGATCAGTGTAGTATGTGTACTGTGTCTTGGATCAGAGTGTCACTTACCAATTCATGACCAAAGATCGGTGTAGGATATGTGTGCTGTGTCTTGAATCAAAGTGTCACTTACCAGTTCATGACCAAGGATCAGTGTAGTATGTGTACTGTGGCTTGGATCAGAGTGTCACTTACCAATTCATGACCAAGGATCAGTGTAGTATATGTGTGCTGTGTCTTGGATCAAAGTGTCAATTACCAGTTCATGACCAATGATCAGTGTAGTATGTGTGCTGTGTCTTGAATCAAAGTGTCACTTACCAGATCTTGACCAAGGATCAGTGTAGTATATGTGTTTACTCAAACTCTCCGGATTTATCAACTTTTACACGGAGCAATGCTGGTTCGAGTTTAGTTTTCCTTCTACAAGTCAGGTAGCCTAACAAAGACTAAAGAACGTTGTCCGCTTTACTATTTATCCATAGCTGGATTCCTCCCTTTCCCACGGGCATAAAAGCGAAGTAAAACGCAAACAGCCACGTCCAAGATTTGAATTAGAGTCAACGATTCTATTTCCTACTTACGCTAAGAGAGATACTCATCTGTGTGCTCTGTCTTGGAATAAACTATCTCTCATCGGCCTTTGGTCTAGGATCAGTGTCGTATATGTTTGCTCTGTCAAGGAACAAAGTATCGCTCGCCGACCTTCTGACTAGGATCAGTGTAGTATCTGTTTGCTGGGTCTTGGAACAAAGTGTTTCTCATCGGCCTTCTCTCTAGGATCAATGTAGTATCTGTTTGCTGTGTCTTTGAACAAAGTATTTCCCACCTGCCTTCAGTATAATATCTGTGTATTATCTGTTTGCTGTGACTAGGTATAAAGGTTTTCTCATCGGCTTTCTCTCTAGGATCAGTATAGTATCTGTTTGCTGTGTCTAGGAAGAAAGTGTCGCTCACTAGCCAACTGCATATCAGTATATCTGTTTCCTGTATCTCTGAACAAACTGTCTCTCACCGGCATTCTGTCTAGGATCATTGTAGTATCTGCAGTGTCTAGGAACAAAGTATCGCTCACCCGCCTTCTGTCTTGGATCAGGGTATTATCTGTTTGCTCTGTCTTGGAACAGAGTGATTCTCATCGACTTTCTGTCTATGATCAGTATAGTACGAGGATCATTAAATAAGTTTCCAGATTTTTTTGTATGGGCACTTTAATTGATAGTACACACATGAGATTCTAGTCCCCTTCGAAGTAATCTCCTCCAGTCGCAATGCACTTGTATCGTTCCAACAACTTCTGGAAGGCCCCATGGAAGTTCTCTTGTGTGAGCGTGTCAATGACCGTCACAGCTTCTTTTATCTCCCCAATTGTCTCATAACAACAGCCTCTGAGCTTAGGGAATAACCAAAAGTCACAAGGAGCAAGGTCTCGACTATTGGGAGGCTGAGGAACTGTCTTGATGCCCATCTTGCTCAAATAGTCTGTGACAAGAATGGAGTTGTGGACTGGTGTATTGTCCTGGTGGAAATGCCACTGACCCGATTTGAAGAGTGCTCGCCTCTTCCGACGGAATCTCTTCCTGAGCCCCCTTAAAACCTCAACATATTAACCATAACTCCAACCCTAACCCTTTGGCCAATCATCTCTGGTGTATTGACTTCCTTACTCCTCCCACACCTCTCATCATCCCTCACAACCCCCCTGCCTTCCTTGAATCTCTTATGCCACTCAAAAACTGATGGTCGATTCATGCAAGATGGTCGAAAAGCAGTCTGAAGCATTCCATACGTTTCTGTGGCCTTTTTTCCAAGTTTAAAACAGAAGTTTATTGCATATTGTTCTTCTAAAGTGTCCTCACGTCCAGATTGCATTTTTGAAATTCACCAGCTGTGACAATCAGGTGTATTTCAATTCCTGCTGTAGCTGTTCATCTGAATCTGAAATCCTAAAACTTGGTCAGTCATCTCATAAGATGTATAGCAAGAACATACGGAATCTTCAAGAGTCTACGACAATTTTAAATGCCAGTACAAAAAAGTCTGGAAACTTATTGAATACACAACGTACCTGTTTACTGTGTCTAAGAACAAAATATCGCTCACCGACGTTCCGTTGGGTGCGAGCCTCGGCTCGTACCCGACCTTCCCTTCACCTAAGTCCCCACTATAATCGACCTTAGGGTCATTGACCTTGTGTCAAGTCCTGTCTGGTAGGAGGCAGAGACAAATATACCTTCCGTCAAGGATCAATGTAGTATCTATTTGCTGTGTCTTGGAACCAAGTGTTGCTCACCGGCTTTCTGTCTAGGATCAGTGTAATATCGGTGTTCTCTAATTTAATGTTTCAAATTTAATTTGACATTGCTTTTTGAGAAGAAAACACTGGTTTAGTCGATGTGAGCCTAGTTATCTATTTTCATGTTGAATGTTCTCATCGGGTCTGAATTTAGTGGAAATGATGAACAACTTTTTGTTTTAGCATGATAGACATTACGAACTAAAAAAAAAAAAAAAAAACAGGCAATAACCAGACAGAAAAATCAAAGTATTCATTATCCAATTAGGTTATATAATAATGATTTTCGTTTTTTAATAAACAAAGTTTTCAAAAGGGAATCTCTCCAGAAGACCTGTATTTCTTACGCTCATTAAATGCTATAAATAAAGTGTCTTTCGATTATCTTAGCTCTTCTGAATATTTTCGAGTATGGAAGTTGAGGTTCAAAGCAACACGACTGACATTAAATGGTCCTACCCTTGGAGTTTTATTTCTAAGGTAAAGTTACTTTTGGTGAAATACTTAAAAACAAAGACATTTCATTTCATTCCACTAGCTGAATTCTGTGAGCAGCTTCAGATGTTTTAAGGCTCCGTTTAAATCTGGATCTCAATAGTAGTGGTTTTTCACTTGAGTCTGATTGACAGCAAGTTTCCTCAGGTCCTCAAGGACTCTTCTCGGTATTCAAACCGATCATAATCATGCTATGGTCTCCGATTCCTAGTCTTTTTCCAATCTTTTGATAACTGTTCCAAACCCCCCAACTACAAATGGTATCACCGTTAACTTCATGTTTCCCAGCATTTTTCCTCTCCGGCAAGATCCAGGTATTTGTCTATTCTTTCACTTTCTTTCATTTTCAATCTGAAGTCTGCGAAACGGTAAAATGATGGCATGTTCTTTTCTGTTAATTAATTAACGCTTGGTCTGGATGTCTAGCTGGATTTTGTGATTCATTTGTATCTCAAAATCCTAGACAATTTTATTCGTCTCATTCTCCGGGATGAATTCTGGTTTGTGGATATTCCATTTGGTAGTAAGGTGAAATTTTAATCTCCTGCACACCTGATCACCTTTCCTACTCCGACATGCCTAGTCTTGTACTTCTTCAGTGTCAGTTAGCTGCATTTGCTTATTATGAGACTGACCATTTTATTTCCTTCTCCACATAAGCAACACGTGTGTTCTGTTGCTATTTATCAACTTTGACTTTAATATATTTGTTTTGTAATACTTGTAGAAGAGATTCAATTTTTCTCTTGAGGTTTTCCTTTTGAAGCCAAATCCAGACCCTCTTGTGTGAAATCTTCCCGGTTTGTCGCTTTAAATATCTCTACAGTTGTTTTTCTTCCCATTTTTGTTTTCTAGTTTTTCTTGTTTTTCTGTGTAACGTGATATTGTCATTGTAGCTGTTGGCAGATGTAATTAGTCTTTCTTTGCTATTTTTTAAAATTTTTATCTATTCTCCTTTTATTGATACATCTACGTAATCCTCAACACTGATTAGTTCTCTTCCTCCCTTTGCTTCACACATATAGCCTATATCATCTCTCGAGAGTAATAAATGATAAATTTCCTTGTCTTTTGGTCCATTTGTCTGAGTCCCTTTCTCGTTGATTTTAAGTGTGATCTCGAGTATCTTTACACCTTACTGTTTTTTTCCTTTGATGAGATTTCTGTTACTTTGTTTCAAGCAGTTTTCTTGCCCTTCTAAGATACTCTTTTCTTATTTTTCCTTTCATCTCTGTTTGTTTGATGGTGTCTGCTTCTAATATAACCAAGTACTAATAATTTTCCTTTTCTCCAAGCGTTCTGATGCTTTCCGGACTTTGGCATTGCTGTTCCTCCCATTGTTTCCCTTTTCTCATTTTTCATTATCAGCATGGTACAATTTTTAATGCTAAATTTTATTTCTTAATCCCGGTTGTAGATTCTTATTAGTATAATGGTCTCCAAATATCTTGATATCATCCTGCTGGTTGATCATTACTATTATTTCTTCACTTCTGGTTGATGGTCTTTCTCCAGAACACTTCTTAGTATTCTAGCCCATCTCAGTAATACTGTAGTCAAGCGGGTCTCAATTCTTCTTCTGATTTCCAATTCCGTTTCCTTTCCAAGCCTTTGGGAACCGTTCCAAGTGCATCAACTACATATAGTATCATTGTCATTTACATATTTTACAAGATCCTAGTATTTGTTTATCTTTTCGTTTTCTTTTATTTTCACTCTGTGGTTTGCGAGAACATTAAAAAATCCACTAGAGAGCCTATTTTATTTATTTATCTATTTTTCATTTTTTAAATTTATTTTAACACTTGGTCCGACATTCTGGCTGGGGTTAAGGGATCCATTTGTATCTCAAACTCCCAAAGTATTTTGTGCATCTCGTTCTCTAGAACGGAATCTAGTTTGTGTGTATACTATTCGCTAGTATGGACACATTTCAATCTCTTGCACAAATCCTTGTCCATTACCTTTTCCACCCAGTCATACATAGTTTTGCACTTCTTTTGTGCTAGTTTTCTGCATTTGTTATCATGTGATTGATTGTTTTATTTCTTTCTCCACCTTACCTAAACTTGCAATTCTGTTGCGTATTATCGATTTATTAGTATCAATTATTACTATTATTATCATTATTTGTTCTCTTTTGAGAGTTTTTCACACCAACATTAGCTGATGGCTTCTCACTGGAGTTTGAGTGATAACAAGTCTCTTCTGCAGGAAGTGCCCGCGGTGTAATGGTTATCGTCGCAGGAAAAGGACACGGCGACACGAGTTCAAATCCTGGACGAGACTGATTGCATTTCACATTGCACTAATACCCTTGGGAAAGGTATGAATCCAATTATTCATTCAATTATTATTATGGGTAAATAATAAGGCAGACTGGGTCTTCAGCCTTGATGAGGCAACTAGTCTAGGAGAAGGAAAACTCTGAATTCAAACCTGTTAAACTCCGCTAAAAAATTGACCTCGTGTCATATCCTGCCCGAGTGGAGGGGTTGGTAAATATGATAACAAGTCTCTTCAAGTCTCTATGACTCTTCTCAGTATTCTGGCCGATCTCAATAATGCCGTCCAGTTATTTCCAAGTCCTCTTGTCCTTTTACCAATCCTTTGGTGACAGCACCAAGAGCACCAATTACTATTGTTATTATTGTCACTTTCATGTTCCATGGCTTTTTCAATTCCCTTGTAAGATCGAGGTACTTATCCCTCTTTTCATTTTCTTTTAATTTCACTCTGTGGTCCGCCGGGACAGAAAAGCCCACAATTCTGCAAGTTCTCTTTTCTTTTTTTTTTTTTTTCTTGATTATTATAAGATCTGGTCGTCTGGCCGAGATTATTATCATAATCGTATAATCATCTTTAGTCCTTCAAAAACTGCAAACTGAAAAAGTGCTCAAACAAACAAACAAACAAACAAACAAAGAAAAAAAGCTCAATAACCAAGAAGTAAGCGAATACAACATTGTATTATTAAAAAGTACATTAACTAAAATGAATGCCGTCTTGTCTAAAAAGAGATTAGGTCAGGTTCATGGTCTCATGCCTGAAGCGCCTCGAAAAGTTGGAATGGAATGCAAATGAAGACCAAACAATTTTTAGCACTGCTCTCCACTGTACACTCGTTGGCGTGAGCGGGTCTTCGTTTAAAAAATCTGACTTTGTAGTTTATCCCCTCCAAGCAGTTGGACAAATAACCAAACCAAATGGACAACACAGATTATATATATATATATATATATATATATACTCGTCAATGGATAGATTTATAAAGACGATATCTATCTATAAATATATGCGTGCGTTTCGCTATATGCGCCTCCCCCTTCTTTCTTCTTTCTTTCTCTCTCGCACTTCCACTCTCTGTCTGTCTGTCTGTCAGTCTCTTTCCCTCTCTCTCTTTATCTATCTATCTATGGGACTCTTAACTAACATACACAGATACAAATATATATATATATATATATATATATATATATATAATTTTAACACCGATAGAAAAACTCGCTATAAGCCTAGATACAATCTGTAATTCTGTCGCTCTCTCTGTAACTGTCTCCGTCTCTCACTGTTCCGGTCTGCATCATTCACTGTCTCTCTCTCTCTCTCTCTCTCTCTCTCTCTCTCTCTCTCTCTCTCTCTCTCTCTCTCTCACAAGTCGTAAGCTTTCGATCGGAGCAAATTCTATTGGTAGAATCAAAGTGAGAATATACTTGCTCGAAGACCAATTCATATTGCAAGTTTTAATGTCATTTTTTTTATTAATAAATTTGCTTAAATAGTTCCGGACGCAAGGAAGTCAACTTTTGGACGCCTTTAAATGAAAATAAAGCCATTTGCAAAACAATTTCAGGAATATTTAATTCTTCATTTTATAGAAATTCTTTTCTTGTTCATGTGGGAATAATTTATAATTTATTCAACACTACGCCACAATCATACATACATACATACATACATGTAAGTCGGATGGTTTTACGGCATCACAAACCTTGTTGGGTTATTTTATCCCGAAATCAGTTTAACAATTATGATTTCTAATAAGGAAATCATAATATAGGACACAAAAATCTATTTTCACACTCATTCTAAACAGTTAAACTCTTCATTCCTCGTTAAAATATCAATGTTTTAATAGTCAATGAATTAATAAAGTTCAACATTGTTTTAAACAAGTCAGCATTTCATAATTAGTTGCAATATCAACGTTTTAAGAGCCAACTTATTAGAAAAGTTCACAAATTTTCAAAACAGATAAACACTTGATACTTAGTGGCAATATCAAGAACCAATATATTAAGATATTTGTGAACTTTATTAATACATTGGTTTTTAAAGCATTGATATTGCAGAAAAGTATGAAGTGTTCACTTGCTGAGCATTTTAGTGAAGATGAATTTTTGTACCGTATATAATTTGGTATCGTATTTAATGATATGACTTCAGAACCAAATACTCAATAAGAGTTGACATGCCGTAAAAACCAACCAACCAACCAACCATCATTTAATTGAACGTCAAAAAAATACGATCAATAACATTACACGCACACATATATATACATATATGTGTGTGTGTGTGTGTGTGTGTGTGTGATGGACTCTCACGTGGATCTCAACGGATGAGGCTCCAACAGTTCAATTAAATATATGATTGGTTGGATTACCTACGCAGGAGATTTGTTTATAGTGGTGAAGGTTTTTGTAGAACCAGCCACACTTTTTGTATAGGAAGATAACAGAAGAATAGTACTCCTCGGGTTTTGAATTCAGAGTTTTTCCTTCTTTTAGACCACTTCCCCTACCAAAGCTAGAGAGCCCAATCTACCCTACTATTTTACCCATAGCTATATATATATATATATATATAATGTAATTGTAAAACCACTTAAATATTGTCATCGTAAAAAAAAAGAAAAAAAAACATGGGATAACGACGACAGTGAAATCCGTCTTATTACTTAATCGTGTTATATCCATCTTTTCAGATGGTCACTGATGTTTACAAGCTGAACAGTTTCACTTAAGAAGAGCAATTCGCATCAAAACAAAAAATCCGGATATAAATCTCTTAAAGTTGCATTCATATAAGAATATTTCTCTGTAAAATTTCCCATAATTTTTTTCACAGAAGAATATCAACTTCATAGGATCTTCATAATATAAAATAAACAATTAGTAAATCTTTTTTCATGAGGAATTTTCTTTATGTATTTACCAGCCCCTCTGCTCGAGTAGGATGCGACACAATTTCAATTTTATTTTTTAAGAGGAGTTTAAAAGATTTGAAATCAGAGCAGTTACCATACCAAAGAAAAGAGTCCAATCTTTTTGTCCATAACTGGATTGGTTTGGTTTGGTTTGGTTTTTTAGCATATCAACCATTGTAAGTTATTTCATACCAAATCTTTTTTTATACATATATACTAAATATATGATTTTTAAAAACATCTAGTTGATAATGTTTTTAAACGAGCCTGAGATTATTTTTGGCACACAGTTAAATAGTTTCACTTATTACTATCTAATATGAATAATTCTATTTACAATTAATCATTTGTTTGCATACAGTTTAATGTTTTTATGTATTGCCATGTATCACCAACAATTCAAATAAATATCGGTTATTTGTTTACACACAGTTAAATGATCAAGTGGATCTAGGAGCGATGGCAATTAAGGGCTACTTCACATTCCCAAAAGCTCCAGAATTACTGAAGCCTTACTATCAAATTGTTTAGTATCATATCCAGGACACTCGTTGGGGAAATCTTACCCCTCTGCAGAGATGCAGGTGGTGTATTCTGCAGCCCAAGCCGACTGGGCCACCTATAGCTGGCGAGAGAATGGTTGGATGCATAACTTTCCCAAGGATTATAGCGCTATGTGAAATGCAAATAGCCTCGTCCAGGATTTGAACTCGGTTCGTCATGTCTTTTTCCAATGAGGATAATGATTACACTACGGAGGCCAGTGGGTTTCTCTTTTATCATAACAATTAATGCAAATAACAATTTTGATTAACATGACACAAAACTTCTAAAAAAAAAAAAGAAGTAACGTGTTAGTTTTCTGACCAAAATATTATTTACATCTAATAAAGCATTATTCATTAGGTTTATTGGCAGCGTTTCTGGCTGAATATGTAAAATACTTGCATAGCATTCATTATTACTCCGGATGAAAAATCCAGATCTATAACTAAACCAAAAACGAATTTACATTATGAACACGGAATTACAACACTTTCTTGACACCTTATTTTAAAAACGTAATTAAACATTTCAAAGAATTTAAGTTGTTTTGAATTTCAAATATCTAATTTTTTATTAAACACACTTTTTCAAAGAATAAGTCGCATTTTTGTTTTCAATAATTTTACGATTAAGATTTTCTACCGAAAAATAAGATCGCTGATTTAACTCTTTTTGACTTCTAAATATGTAATATTTCAATAAAATAACATCTAATTAGCAGCAGAAAAACTATCTATATAATCGGTACATATTTCTTCGTGGCATTGTGGCTAAAATGCTGGTCTTTGACATTGTCGTAGGCTATTACATTCACTTTTGGACTGATATCCTTGGGAAAAATATAAATCCCCCTTTCTCTCCCACGATAGTTGGTATGCCATTAAAAAAAGAAATCACACCAAGATGTCATTTTTAACTTTTTTCTTGTTTTTGCTGTAAAGATAGTTAAAACAAAAAAGCAAAAAAGCAAATATTTTCATTAATTAAAATTTAAATATAACTTAGTTAAAGTTTACTTTTATCGGTAAATCTACCAAAAATAAAGTAAGCGTTAAATGACGATGATATGATAGAATTTTTGTTTCTTTTTGATTTTATTTTAGTCAAAAGATTACACTATCTAAACTTTCTTTAACTCGGTAGAAAATGTCTCCTTGCCGTATCAGTATTACTGTATCGTTGGATCATTAGAACTCTAACGAAACGCATGGGAAAATGCTAGATGGAAACTACACAAGAAATCCTGAAAGCATCAACCTACAAAATAGCAATTGTAGGGCTACTTGCCTCCCATCTCACAAACCATCCAAATAAGACATGCAGGACATTGCTCGAAAAGCTAGGACACACTCATAAACGATGTTCTCCCGTGGAATCCTAAACATGAATGCGCTATTGTCGGCCGACAAATAATGACTTATATAGGTCTGTCTGTACGGACACTAGATGCAGCCTAGAAGTGATTGATAGAGACAAATGGTGAGAGAGAGAAAGAGGGGGGGAGATGGTGAGAGAGAGAGAGATAGTGAGAGACAGACAGACAGGCAGAAAGAGGGGGGGAGAGATGGTGAGAGAGAGAGAGATAGTGAGAGACAGACAGACAGACAGGCAGATGGTGAGAGAGAGAGAGAGAGATGGTGAGAGAGAGAGAGAGACAGATGGTGTGTGTGTGTGTGTGTGAGAGAGAGAGGGGGGAGAGAGATGGTGAGAGAGAGAGATAGTGAGAGACAGACAGACAGACAGGCAGATGGTGAGAGAGAGAGAGAGATGGTGAGAGAGAGAGAGAGAGACAGGTGGTGTGTGTGTGTGTGTGTGAGAGAGAGAGAGAGAGAGAGAGGGGGGGAGACAAGAGAATCTCTGCAATCAGCACGACTTGATCATCTGTTCTACACACTGTATAAATTTCTTTTTTTCCGAAATTTCGTAGAATTTACACAGATTGTAAGGTTTTATGTTATTCCGCGTGTAGACGAATATTCAGATGAAAATATTCCTGGTTCTTAAATTGCTTTCAAAAGAAAATCACGAAAGTGGACGGCGACATTATAAGAAACGAGTTCGAACTCCAGTCGCTTTACTTTCAGACTAATATCACAGAAAAAGGTATGAACTTCTTTATCTCTCCAAGCAATGGGTTAAATAAAACTACTCCAGTTCTTCAACATTGATGGCTTTGGCATTAAATTGCTCACGAAGATTGATATGCCATTATACAAAGATTCGAAAAATAAATTAATAAATAATTTGAATATATTTAAATTTGACAAAATCTTAAAGTTTATGCAATTTTCTCATTTTTAAGGTAAAATATACTGATTTACACTGATTAATATAAAATTTATACTGATTAATATAAAATCATACAGGTTGATATAAAATGAATATAACAGATAAACAAATAAATCGTCACCTTCCCATGATTCCTGTTTAAATTTTTTCCGCTTTCTTTAAAACATTGAAAATAACATCCGTTCTCATTGAATGTCAAAATTTCTACATAGTTACTTCCCTTGCTAATCGTGGCTAATTTGCGATTACTTAACGTTTTATAGGCACAAGAAATAGTTTCATTTTGAGGAATAAAAAAAACAAATGATCTGAGCGCAATACAATTCAAAACTTTTCCAGTAGAGAACGGAATCAAAAAAATGACCTCTGGCAAGATTTGAACTCGTATCCGTTATCCCTGGAAGCCTGTCTTAGCAAGATAATACTTTACTGATTAGGCCACAAAGGGTTCACGATCGTTTTATATGCGGCTACAATTTAAGAGAATTTAACCCTCCAAACATTTAGCCCCTGGGTCTTCATATACTCTGTGCCTGAGTCCACAAAGAAAAGTAAATCGAGCACGAAACAAATTCAAACTTCGCTCCTGGGCACAGACATTTTTGTTTAAAGTTATCCCATGAATAGTCGTTATATTGGACCTTTTGTTAAGTGTATCTGAGAAAGAAAACAAAAGCTAAAATTTGGACGTGAAAATAAAACAATCCGGGAAATATCGTAAATAAAATAATTTTCTTGCTGAGAAAGGGAATTGAAATAGAGACGTGATTTTCTAAGCTGTCTGTACCCATGAGAACATTTTCCATGAAATATCGACAAAATTACAACCTTTAACAAAAAAATGGAAAAATATTATTTCTATGTACATGAAAACAGTATATCATGCTCAGATTAAGTTATTAGAGTATAAATTTCTTTTGAAGAACCGTTGTTAGTTATTAGCAAGGAGGGTAATTTCAGTTATAAAGGACAAGATTATTAATGTATGGATTGGCACGTCTTCCGGCAGTGATGATGAGAACACGGGAACATGGGCTGACTGAAACCCTTGAATAAACAAATGAAAATAAAAATAAAAAGAAAGCATGGCAATAAGTAAGCAAAGAGAGGATAACTAGGAAGGAAAGAGAAATGGAAAAAAGAGATAGAAAGAACAGGAAGAACGTGGCGCAAAGAAGAGAGACGGCTAAAATATATAAAGTTATTAGAAGAAGAAGAAGAAGAAGAAGAAGAAGAAGAAGAAGAAGAAGAAGAAGAAGAAGAAGAACCACAAAGGTATGCTAGAGAGAGAAGACTGAAATATAGAAAGTTATAATGTGAAACTAAAGAAGAAAAAAGAGAAAGAACACGAGAGTGATTAAAGAAAGAAATGGAAGAAGAAAGAGAAGAAAGAATAAGTCGGAAGGAAAGAGAAATCGAAAATGAGAGTGATGCAGAGAAAAGATTGCTATATAATATATATATATATATATATATATATATAATGAGAAAGAAGGAGAGGAAGAAAGGAAGAATAAGTTCGAAAGAAAGAAAAATGGAATAAAGTAATGCAGAGGAGGGGAAACTAAAGTGTAAAAAATTATAATGAGAGAAGAAAACCGAAAGTGAAAGTGCAAGTACGTATGATTGAAAAATTAAATATTGTCGCCCTTTTAGATTCGAAAAAAATAATTGTCTTATAAATGAAAAAACGAACGAATTTTTTGCTTTCTTGAATGTATTTCTTTCCTTTGTGGCGTATAACATGTTTGCTTGCTACATGTCAGTTGGTTGCATTTGAGTTTTCTAAACCCGTTCCTTGTTTTCCAAGATATGTGTTCAGTCATCTTTTGTCTACTCCTGCCTTGTTGAAACGAAACCGCTGACTAGACTTTGCTGAACGTCAACTCCAAAAGCGTATAAGATTTGATCGGTCAACCACATAATGCTTTTTTATGGTCGTTAGGTCGGATAAAAGAATTTCCTTCCATATGGCAAGAATTTATGTAATCTTTACAAAGCCACTGCTGGCCGGACAGAAATCTCCGTCGCCCTGTTAACTGTATATTTAGAAACCATTGGCTTCGTTATCGATTGGAAACTGCAAAATGTTTTAGATCGATTGCCGCATAGATGGACACAAGCAACAACAATTTGTCTGTCAACAGATTTGTGAGGACATTGTCGATTGACACTTCGGGCACTTTGAGCCTCATGGTATAGGGTGACATCCACAGTGGATCTCCCATTAACTGATATCCTTACTAATAGATGTTAATGTTGATAAATATATTATTAACAAAATAAAGGAAACGTTAATTTAAATACTTTGCAATGGTAATAACAATACCATGAGAATCACTCCAACAGCAACAACTATAATAATAGATAGATGGATAGATAGATAGATAGATACGTGGTGCATTCAATAAGTTTCCAGACTTTTTGTACAGGCATTTAAAATTGTCGTAGACTCTTGAAAATTCACTATGTTATTGCTATACATCTTATGAGATGACTGACCAATTTTTATGATTTCAGGTTCAAATAAACAGCTACAGCAGGAATTGGAATACACCCAACTAAAGCCTGGTTGTCACAACTAGTGAATTTCAAAAATGTATATTTGTCGCTGCCTCCCACCAGACAGGACTTGACACAAGGTCAAAAGCCCGAAGGCCAATTAAAGTGGGGATAAAGGGGAGGGGAATGTCAGGAACGAGCCGAGGCTCGAACCCTACTGGTCTGTGCTGGTCATTGACCTACTAAGTGCAATGTAGATCTAATGAGCCTAGCAGTTTCACGAACCCAAATCTGGGTCCGGGTACGTATGCCGGGTTATGGCTTGAACTAGACAGCAAGGTCTAGTACCATACATAGGGGACAAAGGTTGCAGCTCGCCCAGCCGATGGTGGCCCAGCCGAAGCTGGGGGCCTTTCGGCCTCGAATCTGCTATTGATCGATACCCTATCTGGCACGAATGCCAGACGGCCCAACCAAAAGGCCAGGAGGTGAATTTCAAAAATGCAATCTGAACCTGAGGACACTTTAGAGGAACGATATGCAATAAAATTCTGTTTTAAACTTGGAAAAAAGGCCACAGAAACGTATGGAATGCTTCAGACTGCTTTTCGACCATCTTGCATGAATCGAGCATCAGTTTTTGAGGGGACTAGAGTTTCATGTGTGTACTATCAATAAAAGTGCCCATGCGAAAAAAGTCTGAAAACTTATTTAATGATCCTCGTTGATAGATAGATAGATAGATCTTGCAAGAGAGTTGAAGAAAGCTGTAAAACATGAAGGTGACAGTGATACATATTTTAGTTCGTGCTCTTGCTATGGTCTCCTAAAAAAAAAAAAGGAAAAGAGACTGGGAGAACAGGAAATCAGAGGAAGAATCGAAACCCTCTAGAGCACAGCACTGATAAGATCAACTAGAATACTTTTAACAGTCTCAGAGACCCTAGAAGACTTATTGCCACACAGAGTCAGTTCCTTCAGTCTCTATTTCAGGTTTTTGGCGACCGTTCCAAGGAACCAACTACAATTCTTACCATTATCAATGTTCCACAGCTTTTTCAGCTCTCTGGCAAAATCTAGGCATCGATCTATCTATCTGTCTCTTTTTTTTTTTTTTTTGCTTTCTTTTACTTGCATTCTGTTATCCGCTGGAACTGCAAAACCCAGTAAATGACAAGTTCTTTTCTCCCTGTTAATTAGCACAACGTTTCATCTTTTGGCCGAAGTTGGGTGATCAATTTGTATGATGCGTTTGCATCTCACTCAAAATCCCTCATGATTTTATGAAACTCATTTTGGGAGGGGGGGCGACAGATTCTTGTTTGAGCCTATACTATTCGTCCGCATGACCAAAATTTCATCCCCTGGTACAATTTCAAGTGGATCACCGAGTCGTACCAAGTTTTTCACTCCTTTGCGCCAGTTTGTTGCATTCGCTAATAATGAAATTAACTATTTCATCTCCGTCACCACATAGCCTACACTTGCAATTCTGTTCTAACTAAGTTTTATGAGATATCATAGAAGTTATATGTCCGACCAACTCTCATTTCTCTTCTTTAGTAAAAACAAGAAAAATTAAAGTGGGCATATTAGAAGCGGGTCATAATAGATGATGTAAACGACTAATCCCAAAGGATGCGGGCATTATTTCACTCATTGCGAGTTTTTCACACCAGTTATCTTTCACTGGAGTCTGAAAGGAAGCAAGTCTCCTCATGTCACCAGGACTCTTCTCAGTATTCTAGCCGATGTTAACACTGCTGTGGCTAGGATGGTCTCGATTCTTCCTCTGATTTCCATTATAGCCAATCTCTTTTCTAAATCAACTATTATTGGTATCACCTTTATAGTAATAGTTGTAATAGTTGTAGTTTTGGTTTCAATTTGTTTAATGGCATATCAACCTTCGCGCGTTGTTTAATGCCAAAGCTATCCTTATAGAAGAACATACGTGGTACTATTTATTCAATTGCTGGAGTAGGGATAAAGGGGTACATATTTACCAACCCCTCCGCTCGAGCAGGATATGACACAAGGTCAATTTTTAAGCGGAGTTTAACAGGTTTGAATTCAGAGTTTTCCTTCTCCTAGACTAGTTGCCTCACCAAAGCTGAAGAACCAAGTCTGCCCTACTATTTACCCATAGCTGGAGGGAGAATAGTTGGATTCATACCTTTCCCAAAGGTATTAGTGCAATGTGAAATGCAATCAGTTTCGTTCAGGATTTGAACTCGTGTCGCCGTGTCCATTTCCTACAACGGTAACCATTACACCACAGGGGTACATATTTTTCCCAAGGGTATTTGTCCGAAAGTGAACGTAATAGCACGACTGGAGTTCGAACTCACTACGATGTCGCCGTTAGCCTCTACGCCCTGGGGACTCTAGTAGTAGTAGTAGTAGTACCCATAAAATGGCGGTATTATTCAAATATGTACCGGTTATATAGATAATTTTTCTGCTGCTTATTAGATGTTATTTTATTGAAATATTACATATTTAGAATTCAAAAACATTTAAATCAGCGATCTAATTTTAAAAACAAACTTTGGTACAAAATCTTAATCGAAAAATTATTTAAAAAAAAAAAATGCCACTCATTCTTTGAGAAAATGTGTTTAATAAAAATTCAAATATTCGAAATTGAAAACAACTTAAACTGGTGAACTTATTTTGAAAAGATATTCGTAATAATTTTCTTGACAATTCTCCGGCGCAGGTTAAGAAAAACGGAAATTTTGATTTATTTATTTTTCGAGATAGTTAAAGTTCCGAATGTTTTAAAAATGTTCTCAATAAATTTATTCGATTAAAACAGGAAATTATTGTAAAAAAATAATCAATTAATGAGATTGAAAATTTTTTTTCCTTTTTTTTAGTCTTGAGAATATCTCTTTTTAAATTCTTTTTCGTTGATAAACTTTCAGCTTAATAAATGATTTAATTAAAAAGATAATTAATGTCTCGTTAAATAATTACATATCAAATATTTAACGAGTTAAGTTTGTTTTAAAAGAAGAAATTTGGATCTATTTATCACACACATTTCAAAGAGTTCATGTAACCTTTTCGTTAAACCCGTCATGTTATTTGTGCGGTTTCGAATCAGGACAGTAATCAGTTTTATATAATTCTCTTCGTTTGAGCGGGACACATTAGAATGAACTGACAAGCAAATTTAGTGCCAACAACCTATATATATTGAATTGATAGATTGTGGTGAATTTGACAAGATGGTAAAAATAAGTGGAAACATGGATAAATCAAACGCTTACAAAAGTTTCGTAGTAGTGAAGTGTTTGATTTATCCATCTTTCCACACACACACACACAAATATATATATATATATATATATATATATATATATATATATATATATATATATATATATATATATATATATTGGAAATAATAACATTTATTTCAGTAATTATTAGTTTTATATGACGGGGGATTTTATGCAGGGAAGAATATTATTGGAACTTTAGATATTCATTCGCAATTAGGGTTTTTTTAATTTTCAAGTAGTTAATTTCCTTTGACTAATTTTGGACTAATTAAAGCACCTGGTGTGTGCCAAAAGGTTTGATTTTGGGGGGAGGAGGATGATGGCCCAATTGGCTGAGGGATTTAACACAAGTAAAAGATGTAAACAGATAAATATTTGAAGATAATAGTTTAGTTTACAAGCTTACATTATTCAAAAAATTCCACCTGCTACAAAAAATCTAGCATATGTTCAAATTAAGATAGGTTCATTCACAGGAACACCCATTTCCAGGTTTTTTGATTTTTTTAATACTTTATTGTTTTAACCCCTTTTACTTTCACATGAGATTTTTTTTTTCAGGTGTATATATATATATATATATATACACACACACACACACACAGACTGTAATCCATATTTGCTGTTTTTCAACCTCAAATTGAACGTGTAAAGTCATCTGATGAGACGAAGAGTATAATGATATTCTTCGCCAAAATAAATTTATGATGACAATTTAACCAGGTTTGAGTTTTCTACTAATTGCCTTGTAAATGCTCTGTATGTGAGTTTTATTTTATAAACCCAGATAAGGAATATATAACAATAGCCATACATCGAGCACTCACATAGATATTTATATGAAATTCCTCATATTCTGTACGCACACCGACTGTCTTCGGACGTTGACTGGATATTACTTATATATATATATATATATATATATATATATATATATATATGTGTGTGTGTGTGTGTGTGTGTGTGTGTGTGTGTGTGTGTGTGTGTGTGTGTATGCATGTGTGTGTGTTTGTGTGTGTGAGATGATATGCCAAAATATTGTACACATTTTTTAAAAGAAAATGATGATTTCAAACTTAACCAGAATATAATAAATATTTAAGATATACTAGATGTAAGTAAAAAAGAGGAAATATTTACTTACACTTGATTTCATTGACAAATTCAACATATAAGTTTCTCGCGTAAGTGTTGGATACCTTTCAAAAATGAATAAGAAAAAAATTTTGTAGTTTATAATTGAACACAACTCAAATCGTTGATTCACAAATTTCTGCTGACCAACCGGAGCACACAATATACAAAGAGCATACCACGTACAAAAAGCACATCCCATATAAAGAGCACAGCACATAAAAAAAGTGCACCACAAATAAAGACCGCAGCACATAAAAAAGTGCACCACAAATAAAGAGCACAGCACATTAAAAAAAGTGCACCACAAATAAAGAGCGCAGCACATAAAAAAGTGCACCACAAATAAAGAGCGCAGCACATAAAAAAGTGCACCACAAATAAAGAGCACAGCACATAAAAAAAGTGCACCACAAATAAAGAGCGCAGCACATAAAAAAGTGCACCACAAATAAAGAGCGCAGCACATAAAAAAGTGCACCACAAATAAAGAGCACATCACATAAAAAAGTGCACCACAAATAAAGAGCACAGCACATAAAAAAAGAGCACCACAAATAAAGAGCACAGCACATAAAAAAAGTGCACCACAAATAAAGAGCACAGCACATAAAAAAAGAGCACCACAAATAAAGAGCACAGCACATAAAAAAAGTGCACCACAAATAAAGAGCACAGCACATAAAAAAAAGCACCACAAATAAAGAGCACAGCACATAAAAAAAGTGCACCACAAATAAAGAGCACAGCACATAAAAAAAGTGCACCACAAATAAAGACCGCAGCACATAAAAAAAGGGCACCACAAATAAAGAGCACAGCTCATAAAAAAAGTGCACCACAAATAAAGAGCACAGCACATAGAAAAGGGCACCACAAATAAAGAGCACAGCACATAAAAAAAGTGCACCACAAATAAAGAGCGCAGCACATAAAAAAGTGCACCACAAATAAAGAGCGCAGCACATAAAAAAGTGCACCACAAATAAAGAGCACAGCACATAAAAAAGTGCACCACAAATAAAGAGCACAGCACATTAAAAAAAGTGCACCACAAATAAAGAGCACATCACATAAAAAAGTGCACCACAAATAAAGAGCACAGCACATAAAAAAAGAGCACCACAAATAAAGAGCACAGCACATAAAAAAAGTGCACCACAAATAAAGAGCACAGCACATAAAAAAAGTGCACCACAAATAAAGAGCACAGCACATAAAAAAGTGCACCACAAATAAAGACCGCAGCACATAAAAAAAGGGCACCACAAATAAAGAGCACAGCTCATAAAAAAAGTGCACCACAAATAAAGAGCACAGCACATAGAAAAGAGCACCACAAATAAAGAGCACAGCACATAAAAAAAGTGCACCACAAATAAAGAGCACAGCACATAAAAAAGTGCACCACAAATAAAGAGCACATCACGTAAAAAAGTGCACCACAAATAAAGAGCACAGCACATAAAAAAGTGCACCACAAATAAAGAGCACAGCACATAAAAAAAGTGCACCACAAATAAAGAGCACAGCACATAAAAAAGTGCACCACAAATAAAGAGCACAGCACATAAAAAAGTGCACCACAAATAAAGAGCACATCACGTAAAAAAGTGCACCACAAATAAAGAGCACAGCACATAAAAAAAGTGCACCGCAAATAAAGAGCACAGCACATAAAAAAGTGCACCACAAATAAAGAGCACAGCACATAAAAAAGTGCACCACAAATAAAGAGCACAGCACATAAAAAAAGAGCACCACAAATAAAGAGCACAGCACATAAAAAAGTGCACCACAAATAAAGAGCACAGCACATAAAAAAAGAGCACCACAAATAAAGAGCACAGCACATAAAAAAGTGCACCACAAATAAAGAGCACAGCACATAAAAAAAGTGCACCACAAATAAAGAGCACAGCACATAAAAAAGTGCACCACAAATAAAGAGCACAGCACATAAAAAAGTGCACCACAAATAAAGAGCACAGCACATAAAAAAGTGCACCACAAATAAAGAGCACAGCACATAAAAAAGTGCACCACAAATAAAGAGCACAGCACATAAAAAAAGTGCACCACAAATAAAGAGCACAGCACATAAAAAAGTGCACCACAAATAAAGAGCACAGCACATAAAAAAGTGCACCACAAATAAAGAGCACAGCACATAAAAAAAGTGCACCACAAATAAAGAGCACAGCACATAAAAAAGTGCACCACAAATAAAGAGCACAGCACATAAAAAAAGTGCACCACAAATAAAGAGCACATCACGTAAAAAAGTGCACCACAAATAAAGAGTCCATCAAATATAAAGAGCGCACCAAATACAAAAAGCACATCCCATATAAAGAAAATACCAAATACGAAAGGTTCACCACATATAAAGAGCACAGCACATACAAAAAGCACATCTCATATAAAGAGTACAGCAAATACAAAGAGCATATTCCATATAAAAGGCAGAGCACATACAAAAAGTAAGACATATGAAAGGGTACACAACATATAAAAAGGGTACACCACATATAAAAGGGCACACAACATATAAAAAGCGTACACCACATATAAAAACACGCCACATACAAAAAGTACATCAGATATAAAGAGCCCAGGGCATATAAAAAGCACACCAGATATAAAGAACACAACACATATAACGATCATACCACATGTAAAGAATATAACACATCCAAAAAGCACATCACATATAAAGAGCCTAGCACAAACAAAAAGCACACCAGATATAAAGAACACAACACATATAAAGACCACACCACATGTAAAGAAAATACCACATACAAAAAGCACATCATATATAAAGAGCACAGGACATACAAAAAGCACACCAGATATAAAGAACACAACACATATAACGATCACACCACATGTAAAGAAAATACCACATACAAAAAGCACATCACATATAAAGAGCCTAGCACAAACAAAAAGCACATCCCGTATAAAGAACATACCACATACAAAAAACACATCCCCTATATAGAGTACATCACGTATAAAGAACACAGCTCATACAAAAAGCTCACCTCGTGGTGTAATGGTTAAAGCGATGAACTGCGGAATCGTAGTACGCGAGTTCGTACTCCAGTCGCGCTATTACGTTCACTTTCGGGCAAATACCCTTGGGAAAGGTATGAACCCCCTTATTCTCCCTCCAGCTATGGGTAAATAGTAGGACGGACTAGGTTCTTCAGCCTTGGTGAGGCAACTAGTCTAGGAGAAGGAAAACTCTGAATTCAAACCTGTTAAACTCCGCTTAAAAATTGACCTTGTGTCATATCCTTCCCGAGCGGAGGGGTTGGTAAATAGTACCACATATAAAGAGCACACCTTATATAAAAAGCACACTACATACAAAAAGAGCATCCCATATAAAGAGTATACCACATGTAATCTGATTGTGAGGTTCCAGTAATGCTGGAACTTTGGGGAATGCAGAGTACTCCTTCATTGACTTTGCTCCCAGGTCCACAATGGCCTGGAGTGGAAGCACCTGTTAGAGGGGGGTCTTATCTATGAGTCAAATAGAACTAAACTGTGTACTTATGCTAAACTGAATTTCTTGAAATATAACAGTTTTGACATTTAAACTGTGTACAGAACTGTTTGAAATAGAACTGTTTATATGTATAAAATTGATTTGGCATTAATAACCTACAATGGTTGATATGCTATCAAACCAAACCAAACCAAACCAAATAACACATACAAAAAAGTCACATATAAAGAGCACACCTTATGTAAAGAGTATACCATATACAAAAGCACGCCACATATAAAGAGCACACCACAAAAAGTACACCACATTCAAAAAGAGCACACCACATACAAAAAGCAAACCACATACAAAAAGTACGTCACATACAAAAAAGTACACCACATGCAAAAAGCATATCACATACAAAACGTACAGTACATTCAAAAACCGCCCACAACATACAAAAAACACATCACATACAAAAAACAGATCACATACAAAAAGTACACCACATTCAAAAAGAGCCCACCACATACAAAAAGCACACCATATACAAAATGTACGTCACATACAAAAAGTACACCACATTCAAAAAGAGCCCACCACATACAAAAAGCACACCATATACAAAATGTACGTTACATACAAAAAGTACACCACATTCAAAAAGAGCCCACCACATACAAAAAGCACACCATATACAAAATGTGCGTTACATACAAAAAGTATACCACATTCAAAAAGAGCCCACCACATACAAAAAGTACACCATATACAAAATGTACATCACATACAAAAAGTACACCACATTCAAAAAGAGACCACCACATACAAAAACCACACCATATACAAAATGTACGTCACATACAAAAAGTACACCACATTCAAAAAGAGCACACCACATACAAAAAGCACACCATATACAAAATGTACGTTACATACAAAAAGTAACCACATTCAAAAAGAGACCACCACATACAAAAAGCACACCATATACAAAATGTACGTCACATACAAAAAGTACACCACATTCAAAAAGAGCACACCACATACAAAAAGCACACCATATACAAAATGTACGTTACATACAAAAAGTACACCACATTCAAAAAGAGCCCACCACATACAAAAAGCACACCATATACAAAATGTACGTTACATACAAAAAGTACACCACATTCAAAAAGAGCCCACCACATACAAAAAGCACACCATATACAAAATGTACGTTACATACAAAAAGTACACCACATTCAAAAAGAGCCCACGACATACAAATAGTACACCATATTCAAAAGGCGCCCACCTCATACAAAAAACACATCGCATACAAAAATCACATCACATAAAAAAAGCACATCACATACAAAAAGTACATCACATACAAAAAGTACACCACATGCAAAAAGCACATCACATACAAAACGTATACCACATTCAAAAAGCGCCCACCACATACAAAAAGCACACCACATACAAAAAGTACGTCACATACAAAAAGCATACCACATTCAAAATATAAAGAGCATACAACATACAAAGAGAATATCACAAATAATGAGAATACCACATACAAAAAGTCACAATCTAAAAAAAATGCGTATACTTAGAACAAATATTTAATTTATCGTTGGTACTTGTAAAGGTATACACAATGGCGAAGGAACAGGAACTCTCTCAAGGAGTTTTTACGTTGATAATTGATCATAATAATCAAGAAATGGATTCATAAAGATCTCCAGTGAACTCAATATTCTCATCAATACGAGAGGGAGTCTCCGAGGCGTATTAGCTAAAGTGATCGACTGTAATACCGTAGTAAGCGAGTTCGAACTCCAGTCGTGCCATGACGTTTAATTTAAAACTAATATCCTTGGGAAAGACATGAACTCCCCTACCCCTTTAAGTAGTCCCACTATTGTTATGGCTTTGATATTAAATAATCTTTGAAGATTGATATGTCATTAAAGAAAGAAACCGCCGTCAATACAATTAGAACCATGATTCAAAAATGGAAACAAAATGATCTGACTGGAATTTTTGGAAGAGGACGTCTATGAAAACAAGTTAAATATTCGAAATCCATTCACTACCTGGAAAAAAAATCGACCGAAGGATCTGCATAGAGATGGAACAGAAGGAAGCAAAGATTGACTTGGCCAGACACTCCACAGTGTGGGACTTCATTCTCAGATTCCGTGGAAAACCCCGTCTTCAGAAGCCCAGCCATATAAAGCTTCATCTTTTAGCTCATAATCACATAATTAATTATTTGCCCAGTCGGTTGGGGCTGTAGAAAACACCGACTGCATCTCTACTTAGGAGGTTCATACCTTTCCCAAGGGTATTAGTCCAAAAGTGAACGTAACTAGAGTTGGAGTCAGTAGCTCAGCACTTTACTCACTACGGCACTCTTTGGTGGAAACAGTTTAAGACATGTCAGGAGAAAAAAAAAGTACACTTCGTATAACCCTCGCAACGGTTAAACATAGTAGTTAAACTATTATAATTTGAGGTTGGTTTCTTTTTTGGGA
>CAUZXS010002967.1:60000-72500 GCA_963585895.1 Sepioteuthis lessoniana | reverse complement strand
TATATAGGGAGAAGGAGAGAGAAAAAGAGAAAAGCAAAAACAAAAAATAAAAAAGTATATGTATATATAATATTTATTTTTGTTATTATCATTATTACATACTATTAGGTGAAGACCCATCCTAGAGATATTCTGGTCTATTATATATATATATATATATATATATATATATATATATATATATATATATATATAAAATTACAGACGTTAACTATAATAGATATAATATGAATACTTCTTTCTATAAATATGCATATATTTTTTTCCTTTTTTTTTCTTTTTCTCCTTTTCTCTTTTTTATTCATTCATCTTTTCTCTCTTTTTCTTCCCTATATATATGGAATCTCTGTCTCTCTGTCTCTCACACACACACATACATACATATACATACATACATAAGTGTATAAATATATTTAGATATATGTATGTATGTTTGTCACATTGGATAAAATATATTCTGAATAATCTGAAATAACAGACTTCTCTTAGATCTTTTATTTTCTTTAATAAACGAGAGATAACCACAAGTACTGATATGCCAGAGTTGAGAAACCTTCTTAGTTGGAAAAACTAACTATCACTTCGCTGTGATCATGGGTTCAATCCATAAGCAAATAATCCGAACATTATCGACGGCTACAAAGTAAGGAGATAGATGGATAAATACGATGGTCGTTCAAAGAATTCTTAGCTTCACGTAGAATTGTATCACACCTCTCACTTTTATATGGGCCTCGTTTGTATAGAAATTAAAACAGAAATTTAAATCGGTTTTCATAAGAAATGATAGTGCATTACCACAACGAATACGTTCAGCTATGCCACTTTTTTTTAATGACACTAAGAACCTATAAAACAAACTTCCAGGTAGATTAATAGAGAGATATTTAGTTCAACTTAATCAAACATACATAAGGAAAATTGAGCGCATCTTTTACTAGTAAATTCATGTTTAGTTGGTTGGTTGGTTGGGCTTTATGGCATATCAACCTTTGTAGGTCATTTAATGCCAAATCCATTTTTATACGAATAGTCAATTCTATTTCAAATAATTCATTTTATTAGCGCACAGAGTTTAATTGTCGTAAACATTTCTATTTCAAGCCATTCAGTTTAGTTAAAAAGTTCAAATTCAAACGCAGTTTAAATATCAAAACTGTTCTATTTCAAGTAATTTAGTTTAGCGTAAGTACGCAGATTAGTTCTATTTAACCCTTAGATGGGCCCTATCAGGTGCTACCACTCTGGACCACAGAGGACCTGGGAGCGATGGCAATGAAGGGGAGCTCTTCATTCCCCAAAGCTCCAGCATCACTGGAGCTTCACCATCAGATTGTTTAGTGTCATATCCAGGACACCCTCTACAGCCCCCTACCAGCCGATTGGGCAAAAATTTATGGTGAAGCCGAGTTTTCTTATCATGACTCAATATAACAAGCAACCATCAATCATTCATTACACACCCCATATGAGTATATGTGTATATGAGGGTGACTCTGTGTGTGTGTGTGTGTGTGTGTGTGTGTGTGTGTGTGTGTGTGTGTGTGTGTGAAGCTTAATGATAATTAAAGCATTTATTTTACAACGCAACAAATATCTTACAACTAAATTTCCTTCCGTGCCAATACATTTAGATTAGAAGTAAATATCAATCATGACAATCGAAGACGATAAAATAAAAAGTCTTCATGAATATTCAGATAATAACTATTAAGCAGGTGTTAATTAATGTATTACCTGCATTTTATATACAGAAAGATCATATATGTATTTGCATATATATATATATATATATATATATATATATATATACGTGCACACTCCCTCCCATATATACACATTTATGGATAGACACAAATATATGATTTTTCCGTATATAAGAAATGTACGTCTCCAATTATATATATATATATATATATATATATATATATATATATATATATATATATATATATATATACTGCAGCTGATAAATTTATGATTATATCAATACCTACTCACACATCTCGCAAAGTGCTTTATTATTACTGTTCTTGCGCCAGACTAAGACATCATAAATGATATATCATTAAAAACCCACTTATATATATATATATATATGACTATATATATATATATATAAACAACTGACCTAAAGTGCCCAGATATATGCTTGTTCATATGCCCTGATATGCAAACATCTCTAAACAACCTCGGTGAGAAGTACGAATGCATATATATATATATATATATATATATATATATATATAATTGGGGACGTTAATTTCTGCAGTTTTATGGTATTCATGTATGCATAAGATTACATTCTTGTTTTTTGTTTTTTATTTGGACGTTCTTTTGAGAAATATGTATCCAACACATTTCACATATTTCCGTGTATACTTTGTTTGACGTCACCAAACATGTAAGTTTCCGGTATTTACGAGGGGTAGATAAGTCTGGCATAGGGCCATTATAATTCATGGATTTTACTGAATTTTATTGAATATGGGTATTTATGCAAATTTCGAATTAAGATTTCAAATATATTCATTCACACACACACACACACACACACACATATATATATATATATATATATACATACATATATATATATATAAATGAGGAACGATATGAAAGTGAGTAAAACGTGAACAGAACGCACAAACAGTATACATTACTTATATATGAAAGCGTACAGGATCATATATGGTCAAAAATCCATGGGAACAAATTTACAATGATAGATTTAGATAGACTGGAACCGATTAACAATGATAGATTTTTATATATATATATATATATATATGCACCTATGTGTATGTGCGCACATGGGTACAATATGCAATATATATATATATATATATATATATATGCGTACGTGCACGCGTACTTACATGCGTGAACACGCACATATATGCACAAATATATGTATATATTATTATTACTACAACGACTACTTCAACAAATGATTAAAAAAATAATAATAATCCATACCACAGCATTACTAAAATCGACTGAGAAGAGTCCTAAAGACCTGAGGGGTCTTGTTGTCACTCAGACTCTTGTGCAAGACCACCGGCTAACACTGATGTGGAAAATAAACAAAGAGTCAAACAATAATGTGCTCTAACTTACAGTTGTACAGTAGGTCAGCAGCCTCTTCACAGCAACATAACTCAATATCCACCAATCGCGCTAGTTGTAAAGCAAAGGCTTATTGAGACACAAACAATATAATTCCTAGCAAAAGTTTCGCGCTGAGAAGCCATCATCAGGCAATACGTCTTTACATTATAAATACGAGTGTGTACAAAAGCTTCTCAGCACGCATAAGAACGGAATAATCTAGAACCATGAAATCTATTTGCTATTCCACATATTTCTCATGCAACTCAACAGACTTAGCATACCATTTTTTTTTAAACCTTTACACTTCCACCCACCTCAAAAATCAATAAAAATTGAAGAAAGGGAAAAAAAAAACAGCTTCATAACCTCATTTTTGTCTTGGTTTAACAGAGGTTTTCAGCAGTACTTGTATATATATATATATATGTATATATATATATTAATTAATCTTTTTTTAATAAAGCTGTTGATCCCGCTCATTATTTGAATATTCCTACTTCATGATTGTTTAAATTTCAAGACTTAGAGGCTTATGAATGCCAAAGGATTGGCTTTAGGAGTGAATACAATTTGAACTTTAACTTAACGACTTAAGCATTCGATTTGACACGTGTTTATAAACAATTTTAAATGTTGTTTTTTTCTCTCGGTGGTATTGTTAACTTCGAAGATCTTTCAATAAAATAATGAATTTTTAACATTTTAATCTTTTCCATATGGAAGTTAATCAAGGTGTCACTATTTGATGATTAGATGCAATTTTTCAAGATGGTTTAGTCGTTGATCCAAGGTTTTCCAGACGTAATATCAATATGTCTTCATGGGTTTGTAAATATGATATGGTGTTTGAGAAATTATATATATATATATATATATTTGTGTGTGTGTGTGTGTGTGTGTGTGTGTGTGTGTGTTGATAATTTCTTCCACAGAAAATCTTTATCATATTATTATCATTATTATTATTTACTCCTTGAGAGTTTTTCACATCAGCGTTAGTTGATGGTGTTTCACTGGAGTTTGAGTGACAGCAAGTCTCCTCAAGTCTCTAGGACTCTTCTCAGTATTCTGGCCGTTTGGATAGTCTCCACTCGTCTTCCAACTTCCAAATCCTCCAGTCCCTTTAATAATCCTTTAGTTACTGTACCGAAAGCACCAATCACAATTGGTATAATCGTCACCTTCATGTTTCCATAGAATTTTCAATTCCCTAGCAAGTATTATTATTATTATTATTATCTTACTCCTTTGAGAGTTCCTCACACTAGTGCCAGCTGATAGCTTCTCACTGGAATTTGAGGGCAGCAAGTCTAATCAGTTCTCCAGCATTTTTCTCAGTTTTCTACCCAATCTTAATAATGCTGTTGCCTGGATGGTCTCCACTTGTCCTCTTATTTCTATGTCTATAAGTCCCTTTATCAATCCATAAGGGATTGTTCCAAGTGCACTAATTACAGTTATTATCACAGTCACCTTCATGTTCCAAAGTTATTATCATTATTATTATTATTATTATTAGATGTTTTTCCATCAGAAATGACTTTCATTGGAGATCAAGTAACAATAAGCCTTTATAATTTGCTTGCACACTCCTTCTTGGCCTCTTATAATAATAATAATTATTATCATTATCTTTATTATTTTACTCCTTGTTAGTTTTTTCACTCCAGTTTTAATTAGTGTTTTTTCAGTGAAGTCTGAGTCACAGCAAGTTTCCTCAGGACTCAAAAATTCTTCTAAGTATTCTCGATGATTATCAACAACGTTGTGCTCTTGATGGTCTTGACTCACTCTCTGATTTCCAGTTTCCCAAGTCTTTTTCCCCGACCCCTTGGTATCATTCCAAGTGTACGAACTAAAATCGGTATCACCGTCACCTTCATGTTTGAGAGTCTTTTTGTTATTGTATTGATGAGGTATAACTCCAAAGCTGTAGAATACACCGACTGCTTCTCTGCAGAGGGGTAAGACCCCCCACCAACGAGTGTCCTGGATATGACACTAAACGGTCTAATGGTGAGGTTCCAGCAATGCTGGAGCTTTGGGGAAATGCAGAGTACCCCTTTATTGCCATCGCTCCCAGGTCCTCTCTGGCCCGTAGTGGTAGCACCTGATAGGGCCCTATCTATAGGTTAAATAGAACTAACAGCATACTTATGCTAAAATGAAATAGAAATGTTTTTCTCAATTAAACTGTACTTACATTTAAACTGTGTGCTTATGCTTAACTAAATTATTTGAAATAGAACTGTTTTTCGACATTAAAACTGTATTTACACTTAACTGAATTGTTACATATAACTGCTTGAATAGTTTGAAATGGAAATGTTTTTGACAATTATACTGTGTACTTATGCTAAACTGAATTGTTTTCAATAGAACAGATTTACATGAAAATGGATTTGGCGTTAAATAACTTACAAAGGTTGATATGCCATAAAACCCAACAAACCAAACCAAAACTGAAAGTTTCTATGTCAGATGTTAAAGTCAGATTCTCATCTTGAATTTTCATTCTAATGTCGTTGCTTGCATGGCTTTTACATTCTTTCAGGAAATTGTATTTCTTAAGAGAATTCTGTAAGACCCCAATGAAAAGGTATCCTTTCATCTGTATACAATGGGTAAAGGAAAACTTTTTGGCTTGCCTGATAGAATTTCTGTCAGGTCACTAAAGAAACACTATCGTGATGAAATATACACATTATCTTATCTAATTCTTGATTCTTTTTTTTTTCTTGTCTACCATCAATTGCTTTGACTAATAGAGAGCAAGGAGGAGTCTTTGCGGTGCAGTAGCTAACATGCTAGACTGTGACATCGTAGAAAACAAGTTCGAAATCCAGCGGCGCTACTACAATTATTTTCGGACAAATACCATTGTAAAAGGGAGGAATCCTCTCATTTCCCAATCTATGGGTTAAATTGTACGACAGCTTTGGCATTAAATAACCCATTAACTGGGAGCAGTACATGCTTTAATCAATTTGGCTTTTTGGTGGTTCATTTCGTTTATTAGTGGTGCTTTTAATTTATTGGGTCCATTTTGCTTTTTGGTGGTTCATTCCACTTATTGGTGGTTCATTTCGTTTATTAGTGGTGCTTTTAATTTATTGGGTCCATTTTGCTTTTTGGTGGTTCATTTCACTTATTGGTGGTTCATTTCGTTTATTAGTGGTGCTTTTAACTTATTGGGTCCATTTTGCTTTTTGGTGGTTCATTTCACTTATTGGTGGTTCATTTCGTTTATTAGTGGTGCTTTTAACTTATTGGGTCCATTTTGCTTTTTGGTGGTTCATTTCACTTATTGGTGGTTCATTTCGTTTATTAGTGGTGCTTTTAATTTATTGGGTCCATTTTGCTTTTTGGTGGTTCATTTCACTTATTGGTGGTTCATTTCGTTTATTAGTGGTGCTTTTAATTTATTGGGTCCATTTTGCTTTTTGGTGGTTCATTTCACTTATTGGTGGTTCATTTCGTTTATTAGTGGTGCTTTTAATTTATTGGGTCCATTTTGCTTTTTGGTGGTTCATTTCACTTATTTGTGGTTCATTTCGTTTATTGGTGATGCTTTTAATTTATTGGGTCCATTTTTCTTTTTGGTGGTTCATTTCAATTATTGGTGGTTCATTTGGTTTATTAGTGGTGCTTTTAATTTATTAGGTCAATTTTGCTTTTTGGTGGTTCATTTCACTTATTGGTGGTTCATTTCGTTTATTAGTGGTGCTTTTAACTTATTGGGTCCATTTTGCTTTTTGGTGGTTCATTTCACTTATTGGTGGTTCATTTCGTTTATTAGTGGTGCTTTTAATTTATTGGGTCCATTTTGCTTTTTGGTGGTTCATTCCACTTATTGGTGGTTCATCTCGTTTAATGGGGTTCCGTTTTGCTTATTGATTGTCCATTTCGCTTAATGGTGGTTCATTTCACTCATTGGTTGTCCATTTTGTTTATTAGTGGTCCATTTCATTTATTCGGGTTCATTTCGTTTATTGGTAGTTCATTTTACTTTTGGTGGTCTATTTCCCTTAATAGTGGTCCATTTTTGCTTAACGGTGGTCGATTTTGCTTATTGGTGGTTCAATTTACTTATTGGTTGTTCATTTCACTTATTGGTGATCCATTTTGTTTAATAGTAGTTCATTTCTTTTATTAGGGTCCTTTTCGCTTATTGGTGGTTCATTTCACTTATGGTGGTCTATTTCACTTTATGGTGGTCCATTTTGACTTAATTGTGGTCCATTTCGCATAATGGGGGTTCTTTTAGCTTAATGATGCTCTGTTTTGCTTGCTCAACTCTTTCTTGGATTTTGCCTTGTATATTTATTACTATTTCATTACTCAACAATTTATTTCAAAA
This sequence comes from Sepioteuthis lessoniana, assembly GCA_963585895.1. Classification (NCBI taxonomy): domain Eukaryota; kingdom Metazoa; phylum Mollusca; class Cephalopoda; order Myopsida; family Loliginidae; genus Sepioteuthis; species Sepioteuthis lessoniana. Next base: position 65,026 of record CAUZXS010002967.1, on the reverse strand, counting down.
ACAGAAAATGTTGTCTATGTTTGAAAAGCGAATCGCACTGAGAAATATTGTCCACTAAGTGATTTTCTTTTTTGGCTTCACTAATGTAGAAATCACACATAAAAGCGACTAATATAACTAAGCTGACGTAAATGATTTTCATCGTTCTATCTGAAATTTTTTATGTCGACGATATCCTGCGTCGCATAATGTTTAATTGACCCAATGTCTCCATCACAGGAATTGTGTAACATTACATCCATTTTTAAGCTAAGTAAAGCTGATGTGAATTCAGTGTTCCTTCTCCGAGATAGGTTATCAAACCAAGGCTAAAGAACACAGTTTGCCCTACTTCTTACACAAAACTGGAGGAAGAATAGATCGATTTCCTTGGATCATTAGCACGAAGTGAAACGCAGCCTTGTTCAGGATTTGAATTCGGCTCACCGATTTTCTTTTTCTATAATAACCGTTACGCTTAATAAGCCTCCATAACAGATCTCACTGTCACTGGTAAATACGTCTCGTAGATATGTCTTTCTTTTTCGGCTTCAATTATATGCATTTCCTCAAGTAATGTCATGATTTAAAAGCTATCAATCTCACTTGGTCTGAAAGACCGTGGAGCATCGTCCAGCAAGAAATTCCAAACCCAAAACTTCACCTACCACTTTTGACACGTTCGATCATTCACAGTAACTTCTTCACAAATTGCACACATCATTTTTGCAATTATTTTAAGTCACATTTTTTTTATTAAAAAAAAGACATAATATACAAAAAAATTAACCATTTTCTTCCATCTTCAGTTTTAGAACCAATCAACAAAACTACTTTGATTTTGAAGATTTTTTTAAAATCAAAAATTAAATTTGATTAAAACACCCTTAACGCCATCTAATGAGACACACCGAACAACCTATTAGGGCATACAATATTAACTGAAAAGACCTCTATAATGCGACTATGAAAAGATACAGTGAAACATGATGAATCCTGTCTCTCTTTAATTGATAACTCTCTCTCTCTCTCTCTCTCTCTCTCTCTCTCTCTCTCTCTCTCTCTCTCTCTGTAACACTGCAAATGAGTTCATGAACTGAAAACACCTAGAAAGACTCTATAGCATTTCAGGAATTCTTGGAAAGGTGCTGAAGATTTAAAGATTTTTAGTCACTTAATCTCTTGTGATCCTATTCACCAACCCCTCCGCTCGGGCAGGATATGACACAAGGTCAATTTTTAAGCGGCGTTTAACAGGTTTGAATTCAGAGTTTTCCTTCTCCTAGACTAGTCGCCTCACCAAGGCTGAAGAACTCAGTCTGTCCCACTATTTACCCATAGCTGGAGGGAGAATAATTGGATTCATACTGTTCCTAAGAGTATTAGTGCTATATGAAATGCAATCAGCCTCGTCCAGGTTTTGAACTCGTGTCGCCGTGTCCATTTCCTACGACGATAACCATTACACCACAGGCACCTCTTGTGATAGTCACCAACAATCTAGTATTAAGCAACAAATGAATGAAATAAGACCAAGATAATGTTGGGATATTTAATAAAAATGTTAGTCGCATAAACGAATGCAGAAAACTAGTAAAAAAAAAAATACAAGAATAGACATGACTCGGTGGGAAAGGTGATCGACTTCGAGTTGTGTAAGAGATTAAAATTTGACCATACTGATAAATAGAATATACACAAACCAGAACCTGTTGAAGACTTGAGATACAAATGGATTGCCCAATCCCGACTAGAAGGTCAGACTTAGAGTTAACTAATAAGAAGAAAAGCACTTGTCATCTGGTGAATTTCACCATTTCAGCAGACTATAGAGTTGAAATAAAAGAAAACGAAAAACTAGACAAATTCTTAGATCTCCCCAGAGAGTGGTAGAATAAGAGGGTAATGCTGATACCGATTATAGTTGGTGCCATTAGAATCGTCCCAGGAAAAGAGACTGGGGAACTGGAGATCAGAGGAAGAATCAAGACCGTCCAGATTGAAGTAATGTTGAGATCAGACAGAATACTTGGAAGAGTCAGGACATCTGAGATTAACTGTCACTCAGATTTCAATGAAAAACTAGCAGTTAAAACTTGTGTGAAAAACTTGCAAGAAATAAAATAACAACATCAACTTTTGAGATAAAATGAATCACTCAATCTAAGCTACAGGTCTTCTGATAATTAACAAAAACTTGTTCACAAGTGTACTTTGTGGTTTTAACAGATCACAGAATGAAAATGAAAAAAGCGAAAAACAGGATAAACGATAGAACCTCATTAACAAACCAGCCTAGTCGACAGGGGCTGTAGAATACACCGACTGTATCTCTACATAGAGGTAAAACACCAACCCCACACCACCCAATGAGTGTCATGGATATGAAATTAAACTATCTGAGGCTCCAGTAATGCTTGACCTTTGGGGAATACAGAGTACTACTTCATTTCCATAGCTCCCAGGTCCACTCTGACCGGAGTAGTAACACCTGATAGGGTCCTATCTATGGGTCAAATAGAACTGTTTGACATTGAAAGTGAGTGAAAACAAATGATTATGCTAAATTGAATTGTTTGAAATAGAACTGTTTGATCATTTGAGTAAACAAATAACTGATATTTAATTGAATTGTTAGTCCTACATAGCAATACTTGGAACCTTATAACTTTGTTGACTTATGCTAAATTGAATTATAAGAAATAGAACTATATATCTACAAAATATATTTATAAATCATATATTTCATATATATGTAAAAACAGGATTTGGCATTAAATAACCAACAATACTTGATATGCCATAAAACTAAACTAAACCAAACCAATATTTACCAAATGGAAAAATAAACTGTGCAACATGAATGTAATAGTGATGCCAATTATAGTCGGAGAACTTTGAACAATCTGGAAGAACCTGGAAAAGAGACTTGGGGAATAGGAGACTTGGGGAAGAATTGAAATCGTCCAGATGTCAGAACTGTTGAGATCAATTAGAAAACAGAAAAGAGTTCTGGAGAGCTGAGGAGACTTGCTGTCACTCGCTCTTCGATGAAAGTCATCATTCAACAATGATGTGAAAACTCACACCAAATAGATAGTAGGAGGAAGAGAAGAAAAGGTGGGAATTATGTAAATAAAAACAATGTTTCCTTAAATATAAACTTAAGAAAATTTTACACGAGAAAAGATTTTAAAAGATTTTTAATTAAAGCAATTCATAGTATAATCTTTAAGTAAACGTACAAATGATCAAAAGGTTTCTTTTTTTTAAATTCAATTTAATTGTTCTATTAATATGAAAAAAACCCGGTTCATTGGTCAAGCGGTTAGAGTGTTCGCCAATGGCCCGGGAGACCGGGGTTTAATCCATGGTCGAGTCTTACTAAAAACTTAAAAACGGTACTTAATGCCTCCTTGCTTAACACTCAGCATTATAAGGTAAGGATCATGGGTAAAGTGGAGCAATCCAGGGAAAGGAGTTGCGCCCTCTCCTACACCTTGATGTGGTAACTATTGAAAAGGGAACCTTCGGGTCACCCTCGACTAAGGTCTCGAACTTTACTTTTTTTATTAATATGATGTCAATCCCCTTTGGGGATTCAAGTTTTACTTTGGAATGTAGCGAAACATGCTTCCCACCCACAATCGCTTCAATCCATTATGTTAAATTCTCTTACGTTCACAATCTCAAGATAAAGGACAAAATAAGTCGTTATGAAGAAACCATGTCGTTGTGCCAGACAAAACAATTTTTGAAAACATACAGCATACAATCATCGATGCTCGGAAGTTAAGGAAAGGGTAATACAAAAATGATTATATAAAACGATACGATTGCAATCGTTGCACACACACACACACACACACACACACACACACACACACACAATCGTATATATATGTATATAACTGATTCAAAAAAGCCTGTTGGGTAGAGTTCTGATCCATAAACGGAGATATTCACTTTATCATATTTACCATCCCCTCCGCTCGGGCAGAATATGACACAAGGTCAATTTTTAAGCGGAGTTTAACAGGTTTGAATTCAGAGTTTTCCTTCTCCTAGGCTATTTGCCTCACCAAGGCTGAAGAACTCAGTCTGCCCTACTATTTACCCATAGCTGGAGGGAGAATATTTGGATTCATACCTTTCCCAAGGGTATTAGTGCTATGTAAAATGCAATCAGTCTCGTGCAGGATTTGAACTCGTGTCGACGTGTTCATTTCCTACGACGATAACCATTACACCACGGGCACCGCATTTATTCACTTTATACATACATATATATGTATATACATGAGCGCACGCACGTGTATATGGCTGTATGTGTGTGTGTGTGTGTGTGTGTGTGTGTGTGTGTGTGTATCTCGCATTTGAAGCATCAGAGACGCTCATTTGAACTTATAAAAAATATGCAAATATATGTTGCAACAGAGTCTAATATAATGAATGGTATGGGTACTAGGTGGCTTTGTACCAAAGCATAAAAATATCTATAGAACTTAAGTGCATTACGGTGTACAATAGTCCCACATTCATCCTGACAAAAGCCATGCATTTTATGGATCGGTAAGCATGCACACACACACACACACACACACACATATATATATATATATATATATATATGTAAATAAGTATATATATATATGCATATGAGTGTGTGTGCATGTGTGCATGTGTGTGTAATACTAGGACATGTGTCATGGAATTTTACTAAGCTTTTTGCTTAGATGTGGCACAAGGCCATATGAAAGGGGCACCCAATGAGACTCGAACTCACTCGTGTAGGTTTGCTAGTCGAGCATGTCTCAGAACGTTAACCAAGTGTTTAGTTCAACTCGTTTGCTACTAGATGAGCCACGTCACGTCTTCCACTGGATTTTGGCGTAAAAGGTGACATCACTCTTATACTACTACAATTGCATACATAATTGGACCAAGAGGGCGTACTTTCGTTGGCACATCGATATTTTGAGGGGTCTTTAAAAAGCAAGTAAAGTGTTTAAAGTCAGGCCGTCTGATTCTTGAAAAACTGTTGCCT
>CAUZXS010002967.1:45000-52500 GCA_963585895.1 Sepioteuthis lessoniana | reverse complement strand
TCTACTTTAGAACCTGATATCCCAATGCTTTTTTTGTTAACAAAAAGGGATCTCAAAATAGTCATGAAAATATTAATAAAGTTTTTCCCCCTTTTAAGTCGTATTTATGATTTAAAATTGTATTAGGTTATTAACGACTGATTACAGTTTTGATATTGTTTTAAAGAAACTAAAATTGATTGAGTGCAGCATTATTAGCTGATGATGAATTTCAGTGTGGCTCTTAAATATGAAAAGGTTTTCTTTCTTTCGGACTAAGCCAAGTATATTTGAATAGGACATTACTTCTCCATACATAAGACATCCTGTATATGCAATGGAAATGAGAGGCTATAGTCAAGTCGTTAAGGTTTGGTTTGGTTTCTTTGTTTAATGGTATATCAACGTTCGTGAATTATTCGATGTCTATGCCACCCTTGTTGAAGAACAGCAATGATACTAATTGACCAGGGCTGGAAATTCAGACTTTTTTCAAGAGTATTAATCCAAACGTGAACGTAATAGCGCGACTGGATTTCGAACTCACTCACTACGATGTGACAGTTCAGCATGTTGTCTACTAAGCCACAGGAACTTCCACTGATTAAATTTGTTCTTATCTTTAGATTTTGTTGTAAGCATAGAAAAAAAGTTATTGAGTATGACCTTATTAGAGGACATTAAAATTTCAATGTGGCCTTAAAATATAAAAAGGTTCCTCATTCCTGGATTAGCGAACTTGCAAGGTATTTTTGTTATGAGTTCAATCCTTACTTACTTCCACTGGACTTTTGAACTCATGGAGTTGTCAGTTTGACTAAATAAAGGAATATGAATCGACCACTTGTCTGTTTAGTATGAAATCTAATGTTTTTTTTAATTAAATTCTGTAATTATCTAGAATAAAGGCGAGTGGATATCGAGCGAGATGGGAACAACACAAGAATGCCCAGTGCTATTTTGAATAAATCCTATTAGCAATACCACATAAATCAGCAGCTGTACAGCCATTTACCTCCCATCTCATAAACCACCCAAGACGGACAAGACGTGTTTGGCACTGTTGGTGAAAGTAAAGACTTTCATTAGCGACTTTCTCTTGTGGACTCCCTCACATGGACGTGCCATTGCTAGTCAACCGGAAACGACTTACATACACCATCGCTGTGGAAGCTGTCTAGCGGACCCGCGAGGAGCGATGGACGATAGGGACGGATAATGAGAGTCAGAGAACTCCATCTATCAGCACAACTTGATGATGATGATGATGATGAAATATCGTGGAAACTCTACTGTTGCGATTGCGATCCTCATTGGGCCGGAGATTAGAATACCCTGACTGTATCCTCCTTAAAAGGGGTGTCCTGGGTATGACTAAACTGCATCTGTTTGGCTCTAGTTCTGGTATCCTGGGGAATATGGAGTACCCCATCATCACCATTACTCCCAGATCCACTATAAACTGGAATGATAGTATCCGTTAGATTCCCATTTATGGGTCCCCTGCCGTAGCAGCAATTACGATTCACCAGATGGAGACACAGAATACTTCGACATTGTTGCAGGAGTACTACAAGGAGACACGCTAGCCCCATGCCTCTTTATCATCTGTCTAGACTACGTGCTTAGAACGTCAATCGATAAAATCAGAGAAAATCGCTTCGAGCTGACAAAGAAAAGAAGCAGAAGGTACCCCGCAAAAACAATTACCGACACCGACTACGCCGATGACATAGCGTTACTGGCGAATACACCTAATCAAGCCGAAACACTACTGCATCGTTTGGAATGGGCCACCGCAGGCATTGGCCTCCATGTCAATGCACACAAAACTGAATATATGTGTTACAACCAAACAGGCGACATTTCCACACTAGACGGAACCTCTCTGAAACTAGTTGACAAATTCACCTATCTAGGAAGCAGCGTCTCATCAACCGAAAAAGACATCGACACGCGACTAACGAAAGCATGGACAGCTATCGATAGGCTCTCGATCATATGGAAATCAGACCTGACAGATAAAAGGAAGCGCAGTTTCTTCCAGGCAGCGGTCGTATCGATATTGCTATATGGATGCACTACTAGGACGCTAACTAAACGGCTGAAGAAGAAGCTAGACGGCAATTACACAAGAATGTTGAGAGCAATATTGAACAAGTCCTGGCGGCAACACCCCACAAGACACCAACTATACGGCCACTTGCCTCCCATCACGAAAACTATACAAGTTAGACGAGCCAGACACGCAGGACACTGCTGGAGAAGCAAGGACGAACTCATCAGTGATGTACTCCTATGGACCCCAGCATATGGCCAAGCAAAAGCAGGACGACCAGCTCGATCATACATACAGCAGCTATGTGAGGATACGGGATGTAGACCTGAAGACCTGCCAAAAGGATAGGGAGGGGTGGCGAGAGAGGGTCAGGGATATCCGTGCTAGTGGCACGACATGATATGATAATATATCATATAACCGTGTGTAAAAAAAATCAAACTCTTAACCTGATACGTAATATCCGAATTTTGAAATATTCACTGTATAATATTCGATCTATGTGCTAACTTATCCCATAACAAAATACACAGACATAGAAAACTCGTATAAAATAAGTATGAATATTTGTTTTGTAAAAATACATTAGACCACAAACTTCTTGATATACTTAACAGACACGTAAACGTATATATATATATATGCAAATTTCATTAAACATAATAGACATTTTATGCTTACATATTTTCTTTTGGATCCGTTCGAATTCCCGTATTACTTTTATCGTATTCGGGGGGAATTGATTTAGGTATTGTCCATAGTTGTATGTATCCCTAGTACTTTCTGCCCGACTTTGGGCCATCATCAGGGGAGAATCTGTTACAAAAGTGATGTAACTTTTGTTTTAGCAAATTACTACAGTGTGTCTTTAGCTACTGGCACTATTTACAGAATTACATTTAAAAGCAAGCGCCATAATCTCCAACAGCAAAGACGTCCTTACACAGTAGTAATTTGCTAAAACAAAAGTTACATCACTTTTGTAACAGATTCTCCCCTGATGATGGCCCAAAGTCGGGCAGAAAGTACTAGGGATACATACAACTATGGACAATACCTAAATCAATTCCCCCCGAATACGATAAAAGTAATACGGGAATTCGAACGGATCCAAAAGAAAATATGTAGGCATAAAATGTCTATTATGTTTAATGAAATTTGCATTAACGAAGAAATGCTGCCTAAATATATATATATATATATATATATATATATATATATATATATATATATATATATATAAGCGTATTCAGGAAGTAATTAGATTTTATCAGAGAGGATATAAAAACAAATGAGAGAAATTTATCAAAACATTATCATTAAAAATGTAATCACTTCTATTTTCAACAACTGCAGTCCCCAACAAACCCGAGAAAAGATAAGATTGTTAGAATAGGGAGTTCTTTCACATCCTCCATACTCACCAAATTTAACACCTATAGATTTACATTTGTTTTGATAACTAAACTTTTCATAGGTAACAAAAAGTTCAAAAAAAAAAGTTTTAAAAAAACCCACTTTCAAACCTTTTTTCGGGCGAAAACCCAATTTTTTTGGACAATCAAAAATTGTCTTCCTGTTGGGCTGCAATTGTAGAAAATGAAGGCGATTACATTTTTATAAAATACTTAAATAAGTATAATTTACATTTGTTTTTATATCCTTTCTGATAAAACGTAATTACTTTCCGAAAACCGTCAGATATAAAATACGTGTAATAAAAATATGAAGACTTAAGCTTTGGTTTTTTAAATTTTCACATTTAGATGGAGATATGTACCCAGTTGAGTAACTTATATCATAAAATGATGATATCTAGACGTCTTGGCGAAGTTTTGACGAATCGATACCAATTTGAAAAAAAATTATACCAGTCTCGATATTTTTTGAATTAAATGATTTTGGTGAAACACAGGATTATACATGTGCAACACTTTCCATATTCTCCAGACCTCGCTCCATACCACTTTTTATTGTTTGCTCAACTGAAAATTAATCTCAAATGCAATTTTGGAGGCAATGGAAGATAGATGGAATCGCCGTAGCGTAATGGTTTACTTGCTAGACTGCGACATCGTTGTATGTGAGTTCAAAGTCCAGTCGTTTTATTACGTTCACTTTCAGACTAATATCCTTGGGAAGAGTACGAACATCTTTATCCTCTTTGCGATGAGTTAAATAGAACCGCTACTGTTCTACTACAAGGATTGCTTTAGCATTAAATAACCTACGAAGATTGATATGCCATTAAAGAATCCAAACTAATCAAATATACCAAGATTTTATTATCTCTAGAGGAGCATTGTGCCACCAAAATGGATATTATTAGGCATTATTCATTACCAAACTCTAAAGCATCGAAATTCTTCTTTTCAAGACGACTGCATATTAATATTTTTGGTTAAAGAGTTTCAATCTCCATCTAATATCACCATCTGACAACAATACAGCACAATATAGTCGTGCCTTAATTTCATTAAATGAGGTTATTGGCTTATTTGGATTGTAACTGCTTCAATTTCTAAATGCACCCACAAATCAATAACCGCATATCGGTAGATATTTCAATAGCACATCTGCCAAATTTGGCCGGGGGCCATAGAGTTAATAGTTTTTCGCTAAAGGAAATGTATGTGTTGTCCACCCGTCCCACACGAAGCCGAGTCGACGTGGGTAACATGAAATGAGAAGTTCAGTCGCCAACTTTGATCCGAACTCTAATATCGAATAGTAGCTCCCTACCTCCTAACCAAAAAGAAAAAAAAAATGTACAATTCGTTAATATCTACACTGGAGGTGGAGAACCTTCTTCTATTGAAAAGCCACAACGAATTTATTGTCTATCAATTAAGGCGGCATTTCATATTTTTAATGATTGACTGACTGATTAGTTTTGACGGCATGTCAACCCGTCTGAGGTTATTTTAACCTTAAAGGTTAGAAAATCGTGTACATTATACGTTTATATTTACATTTTTGTGTAGTTGTTTAAGAGTTTATTTCTTTGGGGGATTTAGAGTGTTCGCCAATGGTCCGGGAGACCGAGGTTCAATCCCAGGTCCAGTCATACCAAAGACTCAAAAAATGGTACCTGATGCCACATTGCTTAACACTCAGCATTATAAGGTAAGGATCAAGGGTAAAATGGAGCAATCCAGGGAATGGAGTAGCGCCCTCTTCTACACCATGGTGTAATAGCTATTGAAAAGGGAGCCTTCGGGTCACCCTCGACCAAGGTCGCCAACTTTACAACTTTTTATTTTAACGATAAGTGAAAATCCTCCAGTATAATTATTTTGAATGGTACTGATTCTGTTTATGATTATAATTTTTAGTATAATTTTATTTCTATCAAGAAAGACTAAATATCATGCATGACCAATTGAAATAGTTCTTTTAGTACGTTTACTACAAAATCTGAAATGTAGAGCTTCTAAGATTAAGAAATCGGAGACTCGTGTTCAAGTTTTGGGCAAGGCTATTTGTGATTCATTTTACACTGATGCCCTCGTGAAAGGCATGAATTCATCTCTTCTCCCTGCCTCTCACTCCAGTTATAGATAAATAGTAGAGCAGACTGGGTTCTTCAACCTGGGTGAGGCAACGAGCCTAGAAGAAGGAAAGATTCAAAATTCAAACCATCTGTACTCGGTTTGAAATCGTGTCACATCCTGCTCATGACAGTGGATTTGGATAGATATATATCTTGCTCTACTTTCTTTCGGGTGGCCAGTAACTACCCGATCACCTGCTCTGTCAGTCTTTACCATCGGGTCTGCATGATTGGCATGCTTGTCTAAGTAACGGAGGAGATTTTTTACAGGTTTGATGTCCTTCTTGGTGTTTAGCCTTCCAAAGTAGGCAATTTTGGGTTTGAAATTCAAAGTGTTCTTTCTCCTTGATTGGTTGCCTTATCTAGTCTAATGAACCCAGTCTACCTTACAATTTAATTAACATCTTTACTAATCTTTTTGAAATTGTTTTTTGCAAGAGATTATAGGATATATATATATATATATATATATATATATATATGTGTGTGTGTGTGTGTGTGTATTTAGGTTTTATAGAGGAGGTACGCAGTTTTAACTGATTTTCCAAAAAAGTCGTTGAAAGACGCACTCGGTGATTTAGCAAATAACAAGTTCCCCACTTTTGATTTAGAAGAAAGACAATTTGAATTTAAGCCTAGGGCTTGAGTCTCTAAGGAACCCAATATACTGAACCCAAACATTCTTAGACGGAATCTTGATAAAAGCTCTTTTCTACCATGCATTTCAAAGATGGCGAGTTCAGCAATATCCTTAGCTAAAAAAACCACAACGTCACTGCCATCGGTGGGAGAGCACCTTGGAAGCTTTTCACTTTCAAAAGTGAGGAAAAAGTCTACTGATGTTTAGGTATGTGTGTGTGTGTGTGTGTGTGACTTACGCAATTTAAATTTGTGATTCAGAAGACCGTATGAGTTATTAAAGCTATAAGTTTCCTACTATTGATCGACTGTTGTGTTGCAGGAATGTCATGCAGCTCAAAAGTTGTGTATAGTTGCCTCTTCACGGATGATGAAAATAAATTGACAAACACGTTTTATCATTCGAAATTCTGATTTATATTTTGGTGTTTCTATTTTCCAGCTGTTGGGTCATTAAATCTATCATTTTGGTGGTAAAAAGAAATCTTCCGTTAACATCAGAATACTCTGTGACCGTTCTGATTCGCATGGGAAGGCCGACTGACCAAAAATTCAAAGTTACTTTTTCTCGTCTATTGTCTTCCATCACGTGGTATCTCTCGACCTAGCTGTGTTCAGCTTTCTATTTTCCATCTCATCTTTGATCATCATAAGGGAAGATGATCCATGGCCCCTGCCCATAAATCACAGTTTCCGCTGACTCTTCAAGATATGTTATAAACTGCTGTACTCAATCCAGTATCATATAACACAACATTATTCAATTTTCTAACTTATTTATGTTTTTTAAACATCTTCACTATTCATCAAACTGGATCCTTTTAAAAGCATTATCTTAAACTCTTGAGGATGTCTTTGAGGAGGTGCCCGTGGTGTAGTCGTTATCGCCGTAGGAAATGAACATGGCAATACGAGTTCAAATCCTGGACGATACTGATTACATTTCACATAGCACTAATACCCTTGGGAAAGGTATGAATCCAATTATTCTCCCTCCAGCTATGGGTAAATAGCAGGACAGACTAGGTTCTTCAGCCTTGGTTAAGCAACTAGTCTAGGAGAAGGAAAACTCTGAATTCAAACCTGTTAAACTCCGCTTAAAAATTGACCTTGTGTCATATCCTGCCCGAGCGGAGGGGTTGGTAAATAGTATCTTAAACTCTTGCGTTGTCCACGAAAAATTCCGGGTGGATCGGAGAATAAAGAAAAGCAAAACAACACCTACTGGTTCTTTAAACACGATCCTTGTGGATGTATATTTTCTGTTTTA
>CAUZXS010002967.1:12500-40000 GCA_963585895.1 Sepioteuthis lessoniana | reverse complement strand
TTGACGGTGATGCCATTTGTAGTCGGAACCCTTGGAACACTATCCAGAAACCAGGGAAAGAGAGTCTTTGAACGGAGGGTCAGAGAAAGAATCGAAACCATCTAGATCACGGTATAACTAAAATCAGCCAGGATACTTCCAAGAGTCATGGAGGCTTGCTGTCACTCAGACTCCGGTGAAAAACCTCCAATTAGAACAGATATGGAAGCTCAAATAATAATAATAATAATAATAATAATAATAATAATAATAATAATAAAGAGAACAACAACGAATCAGAAATTTAATTTGAAACAAAGTATTATTTAAGAATCGTACATTCTATTAATTATAGCTAATACTATCTACAAAATATGCGTAAGAGTGCATACGTGACCAAACACGCCACTTAACACCATAATTAATGCAGAGTAACTATTCAATAGAGAAATATTGTCTTTGCTGACACAAACAGCGATTATTTCATCGGTACCCGTTGTTATTTCATTTCTTTTAATTTCGTTGCTTTTATACAATTCTAGTTTTTGTTTTTAATTCATTAGAACCTGCGTGTAGCTTTTTTGTTATGATTTTTGTTTTGAATTTTTTTTTCTACGAGATTACTGAGGTATTTACTTTAGATATAAGATATGGTATTAATTTTTAATTTGGTCTATTTTTAACGTGGTCGCTGACGTCAAAATTATATATATATATATATATATATATATATATATATGCGTGTGTGTGTGTGTGTGTGTGTGTGTGTGTAAACGTTTCCATAAAAAAACAACACTTTAACATTAAACTGTGTAGTGCATTTAGTTTATAGTTGTATAAAGAAGCTCTAGAAACTTTTGGACGCACTTTACGCACGTGTGCGCGCACACACTCACACACACACGCAAATATATATATATATATATATATATATATATATATATATATATATATATATATATATATATATATACCAGTATCTTACGTTTTGTATGCTGGTACAAGAAGAATAAAATATGCACGTGGGTAGATCAGAAAGTCAGAAGCCTGACACAGTTACTAGCTGCATTTTGATCGGAGATTTTCACCGTATAACGTTAAATTTATGTTGTTCATGAAGAAGCACTGGATTAGGTGCTTCGGCAAGGAATGAGATTATGTTGAAAAATGAATATATCTTGATCATTAGGCTATGGCCTATATATATAAATATAAATATATATATATTATATGCGTGTGTGTGTGTGTGTGTGTGTGTCTGTGTGTGTGTGTGTGTGTGTGTGTGTGTGTGTGTGTGTGTGTGTGTGTGTGTGTGTGTGTGTGCCTCTCTGTGTGTGTATGTGCGTGTCTCTGTATGTGTGTATGATAAAAACACATATATCTAAGAAGAATATATTCAGTACCTGAATAGTGTATCTATATATATGTGTATACATATACGTATATGCGCGTGTGTGTCCGTGTATATATATATATATATATATGTGTGTGTGTGTGTGTGTGTGTGTGTGTGTGAGAGAGAGAGAGAGAGAGAGAGAGAGAGAGAGAGAAAGAAAGAGAGAGAGAGAGAGAGAGAGCAATAAACTTTAAGTTAGAACTAGTTGTTCTAAAACAAAGCGTTTTAATTCGATTTTGATGACTTAGCTGACATGATTTGATAAAATAATAAAAAATACATATCTCTAAGAAAAATAAATAGACTAGACTTTACAGAAAAAAAATGTGTAGAAAAATTGAAGATTCGGGTTTTGTAAATCTTGGTTTGACACAAGGCCAGAAGTATCGAGCACCTAGTAAGAATCAAACTCAATGCCTATGGACGGTTAGTCTAGCATAGCAATGATTACACCTTTCGTTGGTAAATATATACATCATACTTTTGTGAAAAATTCAGCTAACTTTTTCGATAGTTGGCTAGATTTAAAATAAAGTTAAAATTGCTCGTAAAGGCATGGATTTAAATAATAAATAACATTCAGACATCAGTTATCGGTGAATTCTATTCCTTTGTTCAAATTGGGTGAATTGATAAAAAATATAAACAGAGAAATTACCTTCAAATAAAATTCAATCTAAAAAAAAAACGAAAAAAAAATGGAAGATTTGTTGAATTAGGAACATATTTTTGTCGATGGAATGGAGTTAATTATATATATATATATATATATATGCGAAAGAAGTTACAGCGAACTATATAATATTACCCAATACAATTTTTGTAATACAATGGTTAATTAAATTTTTTTAAAATAAGCCTTCGGCTAAGTTAGGTGAATATAAACACCACCCCCACCCTGCGGTGAGCAACTTGAACTCTGTGTTTGTATTGTAGTAACATTTTATGAAATAGAATATAAAATTGTAATTTCTTTTTATTATTTTCATATAAGGATTGAAGGTCATGTATGGCAGAGGTAAATTTGATTTTGTTAACTTAGAAAAGTCATTCCTTTTTTTAAATAATTGTTGCTTTCATCTTTTCTATAAATTTTTTAGAAAGATAGTGAAAAACGCTTTTTTGACATAATAATGTTGCTATTGATTGCTCCATTATTTACTCTCACTATATATATATATATATATATATATATATATATATATATATATATATATATATAATTAGATATAGATATAGATCTGTGTGTTTATGTGTTTATGCGTATATATATATATATATAGTTGGCGACCATAGTCGAGGGTAACCCGAAGGCTCCCTTTTCGATAGCTACTACATCAATGTGTAGGGGAGGGCGCTACTCCTTCTCTGGATTGCTCTACTTTACCCTTGATCCCTACCTTATAATGCTGAGTGTTAAGCAAGGAGGCATCAAGTACCATTTTTTGAGTCTTTGGTATGACTCGACCTGGGATTGAACCCAGGTCTCCCGGGCCATTAATTTCATCCGATTTTTGTAATTTATCTTAGTTGATATAAGAAACCTTTGGTTGAGACGATAGATTTTAATTTCTTTCATATTTTATATATATATATATATATAAATATATATATATATATATAATTCACCAAATTCGAAAACGAATATAAGATATATATAAAAAAAAGTAATACATGAAGCAAAACCCGGTAATATATATATATATATATATATATATATATATATATATATATATATATATATATATATATATATATATATATATAAAGTTCATCAAATTCGAAAATTAAAATAGAATAACGTAAAATTGGGCGGGTTTCGATCCTAGCTTCAAGCGTCCTACGTGTCAAGCCATAATGGAGAGTTGTGATACAACGAAATAGTCTGTCAGTGGATATATATATATATATATATATATATATATATATATATATATATAACTGGTTTGGTTTTTTTTTTTAGTTTTTAGTTTGATTGTTTGTTTGTTGTTGGTTTTTTTTCAATATTTAAATCAAATTCATCTGTCAACTCTACTCCCTATTTCTTATGCAGATTAATATTTTGTCGGGTCTTTAAAAGATATTTATAAATTATATTTCTTAGATAAATGATTTAGCTTTATTTTATTAATAAATCTTCTTATTTTAAATTTTCCTCTAATCATGGTCTGGTACAAGGTAATACTAGTGAGCTCTGTGTAAGAATCAGGCTCTCTGCCATAGGAATTTAGTGAGTAATATGTCTGGCTACCATCGAGTGATACTAGTTCCAACTACGTTGCCATTATAGTTAGCAACTTATATAACCTAGACTGACTCAAGGCAACATCAATGCGGCACTTTGTGAAAATCTAACACGCCAGAAAATTAATCTGTGAGACGAATTGGCTGACCTTCGCGCTGCGCTAAGCCACAGGCCTAACGGACGGGTGTGAGGGACAGATGATCAGTACTTTCTATCGGGTAATGCGATAGAAGGTACTGCTCACAAGTATTTTAACCAGTAACAAATCTGTTTTTTATTGCCTAAAATTGCTGCGGCCATGAAGGACTTTTGAGCCAGAAAGATCCAAATGAATTTAATAGTTAAGCAATTCTTTAAGATAACAATGTGGGTTTTACTTTTCAGTCACTTTGATCATTCTAGAAAATTTTTTTGAAGTATAGTGAAAAATTCGATTTTAAACGTTTAGCAATTTAATTCTATTTTTAAAAAATCAGCCATATTGGGAAGGCTGTAGAATCCCCCTCCAACGAGTGTCTTATGTAGGACACTGAGCCATCTGATGATGAGAGCCTTGGGAAATGTGGAGTACACCTTTATTGACATTATTCCCTGGTACATTCTGACCTGGAGTGGATGTACCTATAGTATCTCTTGGTCAAATATAACTATTTAATCATTTACTATACTTGAAACCATTTAACTATGTGCAAACAAAGAGACTCAAATAAACTGTTTAAAAATAGTTACATGCAAGCTATTCACTCACAAATCATATATGTATAAACAGGATCTGGCATTAAATAACCTACAAGGGTTGATATGCCATTAAAAACCTACCAAACCAAATTCTATATATTTAATATATATGTATAAACAGGATTTGGCATTAAATAACCATCAAGGGTTGATATGCCATTAAACCAACTAACCGAACCTAAAAATGTTTTTGTCGAAATTTAGCATTCAAAACTCAAAAAACAAAACCAAGTGCATATTTTGTTGAGTTGATTGCAATGAAACATGGTTCTTCTTGCGTAATGTTCCTATTTTTAACTCTCAGAACCAAACGGTTAGTAGAAAACTATCAGATTGCTCAAATAGATATAATCAGTATCACACACACACACACACGCGCATATATATATATATATATATATATATATATATATATATATATATATATATATATATATAACAAAGTTTAGCTCATCAGACTATTTATGTCTGCTTTTATGTAAAACATAAATAAAGCTGAGAAATGTTCAGATGTTTGTCTTAATTTCTGTGTAGGTGAAGACCATGCAAAATAGATGAGTGAGAAATCTAAAATCTTGGTGAGGCTTGGTACTTTTTGAACGACCTTCGTGTGTGTGTGTGTGTGTGTGTGTGTGTGTGTGTGTGTGTGTGTAGAAGGATATATATATTTGGTTGATTGGTTGTTTGGTGAAACGGCATGTGAACAACTATTAAGTTAATTGATGTCGAAATCAGGCTTTTTATTTTATTTTATTTTATTTTTTAAGCATTTCTATGGTTTTACATAACTAATTTATCTAATGTCAACGAATGTAACTTCAAGTAACTTTTCTGGGGACAAATAATGTGCTCACTTTGCTAATATCGATAATTTTCATAATGATCTATTTAACCAATATATGGGAACCTAACAGGTACTATCGCTCCAGGTTGGAGTGGAACTGGGAGTAATAGGGATGAATGGGTGACTCAACAATTCTCAGGGTTTTAGAGAAAGAGCCTCTCCACCAGACGCTTTTTCTTTCTTTTTTAGTAGAGAGGGTCTTAATATCCTATTGGGGATCGAAGTCGACGTATTGTAGGCCCCGTCGACACAGTCGTATATATGAATAAACACACACACACACACACACACACACACACAAATATATAAGTATATACATATAATATTTTTACATTATATACCGTATAACACACAAAAAAGAAAAAGCATTAATAGTTTCACTTTTTTTTTTGCAATGACTAAGAACTGACACATTCTAAAGTGGGACGAGCGAATCGTACAAAGAAAGCACGGAATATGAAAATGCAACCAGTGGTAAATTATAGCTTATCTTAAAAGATGTTTATAAAGATAGCTTTAAAAAAAATCCGAAATGAATTGTGATTTACTAAAAAGTTTCAAATTACCTAAATAATAAGATTAGCTGTTTGTGGCAGTTGTGATGAGTTGAGCGACGTTTCTCAGAAGAAAAAAAAAAACACTGGATCCTCTCTAACACGTGAAAGGTACTTTGCTGTGTATCATTTATATTTAAAAGATCAAATATACCCTTTCGTAGCAACAATCTTCTTCAATAGCAATGGAACCTTTCAACAGGACAAAACCATCTGTTATGCAGTACGAAGCGTACGAGGATTGTTTCAGAAAGATGAAGACTTCAGTGTGTTACATTTGCCACTGAACACCCCTATCATAATCCTGCTAAGCAATTTGTTGGATCAGCAAATTCGCTTTTCAGGTCACTAACCACGTGATAAGGATCTGCTGTTAACATCCTGTCACTGGATTCTAAATGAAACTTTTAAAGGTCTTGTAGAATTCATGGCTGATAAAGTAAGAGTTAATGGAACACCAATACATTTCTAAAGAAAAATTCTGATGCACATTAAAAATACATTACATTGTGGCACTAATATAACACAAATTATTTCTTTTAATTTAAATCTTAAAAAATCTAACCTTGTAATTCAAGGAATTTTTTAACATTTTAACAAATCTCAGCTCACGTTGAATATTTACGAAAAAATCTCTTCTTTGTTTTTTATACGTCTTTCTGGATCTTTTGTGATGTAAATCTAGTTATGTCTCAAATCTCATGCTTTCTGTGTACTATCCACTCATCCCACCTCTAGAACCTAGTTTCTTCAGAATGTTGTATTGTTTGATGATCTGGAAAATATTTAAAAAATTATTAGTAATAAGTGGTAATTATTTATGTGCTATACTGCTTAAACACACACACACACACACACACACACACACATATATATATATATATATATAGGCAGTATAATATAAATCATATATATAGAGAGAGTGAGACTTATATGGTTTGGTTTATTTGTTTAATGGCATATCAACTCCATATTCATTTAATGCTGAAATTTGACTAATCTATTAGACAGAGTCTAAGAGATTAGCTTGTTGACCATTAATTCACTAAGGCAAAAGAATAAGTCCTATATAATTACACATGTATATACGCTCATCATAGAAAGATAGATATGTGCTAACTTAATATATATATATATATATATATATATATATATATATATATACTCATCATAGAAAGATAGATGCTAATTTCATATATATATATATCATCATCATCATCATGTCGTGCCGCCAGCACGGATATTCTTGACCATCTCTCGCCACTTTTCCCTATCGTTCATCGCCTCCGGCAGGTCTTCTGGGTTACGTCCTGTGTCCTCACATAGCTGCTGTATGTATGCTGCTTTTGCTTGGCCATATGTGGGGGTCCATAGGAGTACGTCACTTACGAGCTCGTCCTTGCTTCTCCAGCAGTGTCCGGCGTGTCTGGCTCGTCTGACCTGTATAGTTTTCGTGATGGGAGGCAAGGGGCCGTACAGTTGGCGTCTCGTGGGGTGTTGTCGCCAGGACTTGTTCAATATTGCTCTCAACATTCTTGTGTAGTTGCCGTCAAGTTTATTCTCCAGCCGTTTGGTTAGCGTCCATGTAGTGCATCCATATAGCAGTATCGATACAACCGCTGCCTGGAAGAAACTGCGCTTACTCATCATGGAAAGATAGATAGATGATAATTTTATATATATATATATATATATATATATAGACAGAGAGAGTGACAGAAAGAGAGAAAGAGGAAGGTGACGGAGGGAGAAAGTCCTGTTACAAAATTGATATTGTGCTTTTCTCACTTGTGCAAATGATCGTAGGTTGAACAGAGAGGCCATTTTGACCCACCTTCTGCGATAGACGGAACTATGTGTTGTATTTTGTCTGCACACACACACACACACACACACACACACACTCTCTCTCTCTCTCTCTCTCTCTCTCTCTCTCTCACACACACACACACACACACACACATACACACACACACATATATATGTATTGGTTCCAGCAATGACTTCCAAGATTTGAAACCGCTGCTGCACAGGCACCAGTAGCTGTTAGTGGGTAAGATGTATACAATTTTAGAAAGCACTGGACACATGGCAATGGTATCTGTGAAAGTTCTAAATGCAATTTTTTCATGGTATCTTATCTCATTCCGTGGTAACATCCCATCGATAGCTTGCTCACCAGATCTATTCATTTGTGATTACTTTTTCTCATGGAAAACTGAAAATGCAAGTCTTTAAACTTACGCTGCTGACAACTGACCAAACGTATTTTATTCCAAAGACTCTAACTTGGCGAGCACTGCAGAACTTCGAGAGTGAAGCTTCTGGGTTGTATACATCATGAGGGCAAATATTCAGCAGATGCAATCTTTAAAACAAAGTGGTGACAATAATAAAATCTGGTAAATCCAACCTCGGTCTCCCGGACCATTGGTGTACACTAAGAAAATAAGTAAGCTGACAGTTGTCAAGAGAGACCCAAGGGCTCCCCTTTCAATAGCTACTTCATTGGGATGTAGGGGAAGGTGCAACTCCTTTCCGTAGATACTCCACTTACCCTTGATCCGTACCTTATAATGCTGAGTGTTAAGCAAGGAGGCATCAAGTTCCATTTTTGAGTCTTTGGTATGACTCAATCTGGCATTGAACTCTTGTCTCCCAGATCGTTGGTAAACACTCTACCCATTGCGCCAGTATATGTATATGGGGTAACAGTTATATATGTATATGGGGTAACAGTTATAGTAAGGAAATAAAGTCAGCAATACGAGTTCAAATACTGGACGAGGCTGGTTTCATTTCACATCACGCCAATACCTATTGGAAAGGTAAAAATCAAACTATTCCATCTCCAGGCATGGGCAAATACAGAGGCTGGCAGGGGTCTGAAAGCTTCAATAGGGCAACCTACCTAAGAGAAGAAAAACTGAATAAATACCAGCTGTACTCCACTTAGAAATTGTGCTGCATCCTACCACATATATATTTATTTATAGTATAAACGAACTCATGGCATAATAGTCCGGGGTCTGGGGTTCAATCCTAGCTTGAGTAATACTAAAGACTCAAAAAAATGGTACTTGCCTCCTTGCTTAACACTCAGCATTATCACGTACGGATCAAGGGTAAATGGAACAATCCCGAGAGAGAAGTAGCGACCTTCCTAACACTTCGGTGTAGTAGCTTATGAAAAGGGAGTCCTCGGGTCGCCCTCAACTACTGCTGGCTAAGTATATATATATATATATATATATATATATATATATATATATATATATATATATATCACCAGTAAGTACTCCCCTAAATCGTTTGTAATAAAATGTTAATTTTCTTTTTAAGCCAAAGATACCAGAATATAGAGTTCTGGTGTTTTTGGTAGAAAAGAAAATTAACTTTTTTTTTCTAGCATAACATGATACAATCAAAACAGATATTATTTATTAATAATAATGAAACGCTAAAACATTGAAGGTCTGTATCCAAAAATACGAATGTATGGCAGTCCATTTATGCAATTTTATTTTTCGTTACACAGGTGTTGTAATTTTATTTTTCTCTTAAAAACATGAGATATTTGCCTGTATAAACATATCTAGAGTAGCCCTGTCTTTAATATGGAAATATTCGAAATATTCTCCCTTCACCACACCTCTGTTGCGATGCATTTTTATTACATTTGAATCTATTTGTAAAATTCCCTCTAAAACAAACCTTTTGGGCGTTCCATGATCCAGCGTCTACTGTCGGTGGACTTTCAAGACGCGGTTTCTCTTCAAACATCAATCATCAGTCCACAGTGGAAGTCCTCGTTGCACTTCTACAATCACTTTCGGACTAATGCCCTTGGGAAAGTTACCTCCACCAGCTGTGGGTTAAGTAGTGCCACTGATGTACTTTTATGAGGATGGCTTTGGTATTAAATAACGCACGAATATGCCATTGAACAAAGAAACCAATCCAACTTTACTCTCATCAATCTTTGCCTCACCATTCCTATTGCTTATCATTCTGTGGAGGTTGGTGCTAGTATATTCTTCTTTGGTCAAGAACTTTGGTCAGGAACTGCTCTTTGCTTCTGGTTTCAATCAATCTACAATCATGCTATTTTCGAAAAAGATTCAGACATTCTGTAAGTTATGCAGTAAGAATTGTTTTATTTGATGGTGCAAAAAGCATCATATTTCGATTATTAGTTTTGAAAAAATAGTAAATAGGCATTACTTTTAGTACAACACTTGTGTACGTGCGCGTGTATGTGTGTGTGTGTGTGTGTGCGCGCGCACGCGCGTAATGACCCAAGTTTCTTTTATTATCATCATTGTTATTCTAACGTACCAATAAATCTATAACGATCTCAGCATGTGGTGTTATAATGTTTTTTGGGCTTTTTTCGAAACGGCTGGATGGATTGAGATTAAATTTAATTATGAGATAGCTTTGTCGTCCGCGATTACTGAATATTATTGGGATGGGTAAAACTTGTGTGAGTTTTATTCTTTGTCTTTTTTTCTTCTTTTGTTGTTGTTGATGATAAAGGGCTTATTTTATATTAACATTAGTAAAATATAAAATGGAACACATACACACGTGTATGTGTGTATGTGTTATTCCAAACGGTATAATCACCGTCCATTTAAAAACTGACACGTCAATTTAACGACTAATACGGCAATAAACAGAAGAGACTATACCAGAAAATAGTTTAAAACAAATACAATAATACTGATAGGTTTAAATATTGCTTAGCCTTCAACTATGAGTTTCACTGGTCTCGCCACTGGTCTCGTCATTCGTTTTACATTGTGAATAAATATTTTATGAGTAATATATGGCTGAAACTTACCTGATCATTGGAATCGTGAAACTCAAAGTAACTGGCAAGGATATATATATATATATATATATATATATATATATATATATATATATATATATATATATATACATGAGTTGACATGTTAATAAATAATTTAACTGTCATTTACCACATACCTAATTCCATATCTATTCTCCTTTATTTGTCCTGATTATATATATATATATTCCTTGTATGAGTGTCACGTGTACTTAAATTTTAAGACGTGACTACGCAACACTAAAAATAGTGTTGATTAGCAACTTTTCTCACATTTTCGTCTGATGATTGTGCACACCACATGAAACCTCAAGTAACAAACTACTAGAGTTCATTATAATAAAATTTTCTTCAGATTAGAATTATATATATATATATATATATAAAGTCAGAGCAGGTCTATAATGATACATTTATGCCTCCTTATGAACATCGAGCATTTTTACGAAGACTTTTCTTATTTGCATTACGTGTTATCTTATAATATATATATATATATATATATATATATATATATATATATATGTGTGTGTGTGTGTGTGTGTGTGTGTGTGTGTGTGTGTGTGTCGTAGTAATAAGACGAGCAGATATGTAAAAAAGAGTAAAAGCCTTTTCATGAATTATCGTTGCTTCTCGTGTTTTACCTATGATCACTTTTGCTGTTCCTCTTTTCCGTTTTCACTCAATAGGACTTATTTGATATGCCAGAGGCCAAGTTGGCCATAAAACAGAGGAGACCAGAGGATTTCTGGTTTAGGTCTCAAAATACTCTTAGTGAACAACGTAATAATTAAAAGAATGCTGCACAAAATTGCAAATCATTCGAGAGGAGCCTCGATGACGTAGTGGCTAATGTCTTGGACTGTGACATTGTAGTCAGTAAGTTTCAACTCTAGTCGTGCTATTACATTCATTTTTGGACAAATACCCTTAGAAAAAGCATGAACCCTCTTATCCCCCCTAGCTAAGTGATAAATAGTACCACTTATGTTCTATTATGACAGATTTGGTTTTAAATAACCCGTGAATGTTGATATGCCATTAAACAAATAAAGAAACAGAATATTCCAAAAGTAATCACAGGGCTTTCAAACTTTATATATATATATATATATATATATATATATATATATAGTTTAATATTGAACACTGATAGTATAGTGTACAATAGGTTTACGTATAATTCAGTATACATATTTACCAACCCCTCCGCTCGGGCAAGATATGACACAAGGTCAATTTTTAAGCGGAGTTTATCAGGTTTGAATTCAAAGTTTTCTTTCTCCTAGACTAGTTGCCTCACCAAGGCTGAAGAACCCAGTCTGCCCTACTATTTACCCATAACTGGAGGGAGAATAATTGGATTAATACCTTTTCCAAGGGTATTAGTGCTATGTATAATTCAGTATAACTCGGTGCACATTCTCCCTTGATGACCCTATTACGATTTTTCGGAAAATAAAAGGATTAATGCTAAAACCTACATTCAACGAAGAAAATCCCATTATGTAGAGTTACTCTGTGGAATGATAATGGCAAGAGGAGCATCTGTCTGTCCGCTCACTTTTTGGTGAGTATCAATTACTTTTTAAGTAATTTCCTTCTTCAGACCAATGGCCCGTCTGTTGACTTTCAGGAATAGACTGAATTGCAACTGGGAACAGACCAGTTGACACCTGGAAAGACAGGGGACACTAGAAAAAAACTAGATGATCTCAACGTGCCAGTGACCCAGAGTTCATTAAACATCAGCTACAGACAGAAACAAAAGAAAATGCCGTCAGGATTCTCCGAAAGGGAGAGGGATGGTGAATCCAATCGGAATGATCGTCAACGACCTCGGATTGAAAAACGGATCACGATTAACGAATTCCTTACGGACTTCCCATGCGTCTGTGGTAGGAAATTTAGGTCCCAAAAGGGGAGCGAAAATCCATCAAACAAAAATGGGTTGTGTTTCTCAGACAGCATTTCGGGAGCAGCGCTCAGCCAACACAGATAGGACGTCGGAAAACCAAAGCCAGGATGCCTACCACAGTGCAGAGGATATCCGAGCTGCTGAATCAAACGATGAGACGCAACCCGTTTTGCCAAGAATAAAATTTCCACTGGCATTCGACACGGAAGTTTGGTGTATGCTTGACAACATCATTAACAAGATTCTACATAAAGAACTGGGAAATAAGGATTCCAACCAATGACTAAATGAAAGTAGCCTGGTTATATACAATGTATGTATGAGAATTTACGGGGTAAAAGAGAAAGACAATGAGCCGCCAGCCAAAAAGAACAGACGTCAAAAAATGATACAGTATCTCAGAATGAAGAAGAGAAATTTAAAAAAGCAAATCCGTTTCGCCAACCCGGAGGAAAAAATGTTCTGCTTAAAATCTGGCTCGACCTCAAAGAAAAATACAATGCTCTTCGCAAGGCAGAAAATCTGAAGAAGAGACGGGTGAAACGAAGGAAAGAGCAAGAATGTTTTTCCAGGAACCATACGAATATTCGAGGAACATATTTGATCAACAGAAATCAGGCGAGCTCAAGACGGAGAAAAAGTTCTGAAGAAACACTTAAAAGACACATAATCTGATCCCAATCGACATATCCGTCTGGAACATAATAACAACTTGGTTGGGCCAGCCGTACCTAAGGTGAGGATCGAGATGAAACCACCCACACGCAAAGAAATAAAGCGTATAGTCACCAAAAGTAGGAATAAATCCACACCTGGCCCTAATGGAATACCTTTCTTTTTATATAAAAAATGTCCTAAAGCTTTTAAAATGGTTTCAGGCTAACGTAAAGCGAACATGGAAAAGCTTTCACGTCAACAACTAGTGGATGATTAGCAGACGATGTGTACATTCCCAAAGAAAAGAATTCGAAGGACATTGCCGTTTTCGTCCTATCTCTCTCCTCAATGTAGAAGGAAAGATATTTTTTGCTGTTTTAGCATCGAAATTATCCAGATACCTTCTCATTAACGTGTATATAGATACTTCCATGCAGAAAGGTGGTGTTCGGGGAATAGCTGGTTGTTTGGAGCATGGAAATATGATCTGGGAAGCCATTCAAAAAGCTAAAACCAACAAAAAGGATTTGGTTGGACTTGGTTAATGCCTATGGATCAGTTCCCCATCAGATGATACTATTAGATAATGTAAGTAAAAAGTAAAGTTGGTGACCTTAGTCGAAGGTGACTCGAAGACTCCCTTTTCAATAGCTACTACACCAAGGTGTAGGGGAGGGCGCTATTCTTTTCCCTGGATTGCTCCACTTTACCCTCGATACGAACCTTACACTGCTGAGTGTTAAGCAAGGAGGTATCAAGTACCATTTTCAAAGTTTTTGGTATGAGACGACCTGGATATGAACCCAGGTCTCCCAGACCATTGACGAACACTCTACCCACTAGGAAACCATGAGACACACTTAAACTGGTAGACAAGATTTAGGAACTAATGAAAATCAACGGTGGTCAAAAGCTACCGGCAAAAATCGTCGTGATATGGTCATTCAGGATGTAAGGAGCGAAGTGGACAATAAAAGATTCCTAAAAGGAGTTCAGTAATCCATTCAAGGCCAATGGACAAATTGGGTGGAGACCTTGCAAAAGTCTATTACTTGGGACGGCATATGGCAGATGGCTCCTCTCAGGTTGAGTTTCCTAATACGCTCTTCGTACGACAAGCTTTCTTCTAAAAACAATCTTTTTAAATGGAAGAAAGAATGTGAACCTATCTGTCCTCTATGTAAAGACAAACCACAGACATTGGAACATGTACTCAGCTCCTGTAAGACAACTCTTGGAAATGGGAGATACACCGGGAGGCACAACAGAGTTTTGGAAGAGTTGGTCAAATTTATAAACAATTATATGAAATCTGAATCAACTATCTCAACCCAGAAATTTGTTTCAGAGAGGGGCAGAATATACACCCGCTCTAAGAAAACAATCAAACATCGAGTTGTATACTGTCAAAACCTTCTTGGATCATGTGAAGATTAAGAGGTATCTGCCGACCTACCAAGATGGCATAACGATTACCTAAAAACAATATCTAGCAAAGGTATGCGACCAGATATTGTTCTTCTGTCAAGGGCGAATCATAAAGTCATTGTGGTAGAACTATCAATACCATATGAAAGCCGGATGGATGAAAGCCACAAGTATAAAACCAGCAAATACGAAGAGCTTTAAAAAGAGCTGGAAAATGAAGGGTATATCGTGATCGTGAAATTAGTAGAAATAGGAGCAAGAGGTTTCGTAGCAGGCACCCTGTACCAGTTTTTGAATCAAAACGCAATCAAAGGGCGTAATAGAGCCAAAT
Source organism: Sepioteuthis lessoniana (assembly GCA_963585895.1). Taxonomy (NCBI): domain Eukaryota; kingdom Metazoa; phylum Mollusca; class Cephalopoda; order Myopsida; family Loliginidae; genus Sepioteuthis; species Sepioteuthis lessoniana. Next base: position 25,052 of record CAUZXS010002967.1, on the reverse strand, counting down.
GTATAAGAAATAACGGAAAATAGTTCCATGTAGATATGGAACAAAATAAATATTCCGTGGAACAATTCAAAATGAAGTTCGTTCAACCGACATTCGATCGCGAATGCGTAACGAGATTCACTTAATATTCTCATAACGCATGCAGTTATTTTTTAATCATATTTCTCCGTTACACTTTTGAGTCAACATCTAAGCTAAGCTTAGTGAATAACTAATAAGGCCTCAGTGATATATACATTTATATTCAGTGAGGAGGAGGGCGGTGTGCAAATAAAACCGCTTAGAGGAAGGCCCAGAAACGGTGCCCATTCTCTCCTGATGACCCTATTACGATTTTTCGAAAAAGAAAAGGATTAAGGCTAAAACTTTCATTCAACGAAGAAAATCCCATTATGTAGAATTACTCTGTGGAATGATAATGGCAAGAGGAGCATCTGTCTGTCCGCTCACTTTTTGGTGAGTATCAATTACTTTTTAAGTAATTTCCTTCTTCAGTATGTTGTTATTTTTATTCTTTGTCCTTTTCATTTGTTATTTTTTATTGATCATGAAGTATCTATTATCTACTAGCATTAGTAATATAGTTTCAAGTATTCCTATCTAATACTAGTAATTTATACACTATTACACGCTTTCAAGCAATGGTTTTTATATAAGTCATTAATTTGCGATTACATGGTTATAAGTAAATGATAATCCTTAGTAAACAATTACGTTTTCAAGTAACTATTCGTTCTACAAATAATTTACAATTATATGGTTATTTTGTTTTAAGTTCATTTTTTAAATTTTCTTTAAAAAGTTAAGATAATTAGGGAAACTGTAATATTAGATTTTTTATACTGTCTCGGGGACTACAGTTTCATAAACGCTCTCCTGCTTTTTAATATACATCTATAGCCTCGTGAAGAACAGTTCATCGTGTTCGTGTAATATTTGTGTTGCAGACCAAAATCTCTTTCTTTTAATAATTGGCGCAACACTCTCTTTCCACGTGGGCATCTTTTCTACTAGTGTCCTTTGTTTTATACTAAGTAAATACTGAGAATGTTTTCATTAACGATAAAAATGCACAAAAACGTACTCTAACGTAAAGGGTATTAGGTTTGTGATTACACGAGGTATTTGCAAAGTCACTCGATGTAGATTTGTTGACGCTAAAAAGTTAAAAACGTAAATCAATCAATCAATCAATCATCAAAAAATACAAAGCCAAGCAAGGTAATTTGGGTACAAAAAAAAAGAACACCCGAATAATGGGAGTCATTCAGAAAGTTGCATTGGTGTTTTGAGTCAGCTCGCGCAAAGGGACACCCAGGAGAGCGGGGTGGAGATAGATGAGTTGCTTGCAGAGCTAAAGAAAAATGTCTCCGGATCATATCATACTTTCTCCACAAAAACTCAAGAAAGAAAAATGTTTGTACTTGTAAAAAGATTCGTTGTGTTCCTTTTCCAACTTTCTTTCCGTACAGACAATCACTCCACAACATAAGAAGCAATCGACTCTTCCTCGAGATGGACGAACGACAACGTTTTCTGATAATCTCTCGGTTGAAATAACCAAATGTACAAATTAAGTCAGCCGTCTCAAGCGTCCAAGTCGAAGTCCCAATTCTGTGACGCTAAGTTCCCACGCCTTAAGGCAAAATCTTTTCTCATCCGTCCCCACTAAATTTACTCCTAAGCAATTACGCAATACACAGATAGAAAATATTACCCAACTACGCCAATATGATAGCAGGTTAGAGAAAAATGCCTATTCTAGTTAAGATCAATTTAAAGCAAAACAGTTTATATATATATATATATATAGTACAATTTAATGGAGACTCAAACTCGGTTAAGTCGTCATAATAAATTTATTTCGGCGGAGAATATTATTGCTGTACTCTCCGTCTCGTCAGATGACTATTTACATGCTTCTCTCTCGTCGCAGAGTAGCGAATGTGGAGTTACAGTTCGTATTCAGAAGAAAAAATAAAGGAATTAAAAAATAAAAAAATAAAAATTAGAAAATAAAAATTTTAAAAAATAAATAAAAATTAGAAAATAAAAATAAAAATAAGGTGGAACCCCCTCTGGTCACGCCTATGAATGAAATAATTTGTAATTTAATTTCCACCTTATTCTTATATATATATATATATATATATATATATATATAAACGTGTCAGACTATGACATCATAGTAAGCGAGTTGGAACTACAGTTTAGGAAAGGTATAAACTCATCCCAACCCGCTGGCTATGGGTTAAATAGTACCACTATATTCTTCTACAAAGATGGCTTCGGCATTAAATAACCCAAGAAGGTTGCTATGCCATTAAGCAAAAGAAAACCGACGCTAATAGAGTTGTTTTGATAAACTTTATATGTGACATGCTTATGTGACGTGACAAGTCACAAACCCGACGTTTTGCCGAGGTGTCACTGCAAGTAATTTTTTCTGAATATCTCACAGACTGATTGAATGATTTTAACGGCATGTCAACTCATCTAGGCTTATTCTATGCCTATAGGTTAGGGATCCGCTTTCGTTGTACGTTTATATTCATATTTTTTGTAGAGTTGTTTCTGAAGAGGTTTTTGTAAACAGTTTTATGATATCGAGTATTCCTATCTAATATAAATAATAATTTGCACACAGTAATATGATGCCAGAGTGTGACATCGTTGTGAGAGAGTTCCTACTCGAATCGTTCACTTTCGAACTAATACCCTTTTTAATGGTATGAACCTCCTTATCGCTCCCAACGGCCATTGGTTACATAACACTACTACTGTTCTTCTACAACGATGGTTTTGGCATTAAATAACTCACGAAGGTTAATATGCCATTAAACATAGAAAAAAGACAGAAAGAAAGAAAGAAAGAAAGAAAGTTGTATGGTTTCAAGTATTCCTATCAAATACTAATACTCTAAACACAATCATATGGTTTCAAGCAATTATTTTTATTTAATAATAATTATTTGTTTTCACACTGTTGTATGGTTTCAAGTATTCCTATGATTTCAAATTAATAATAATAATCCCTAGTAAACAATTACAGCTTTTAGAAACTATTCTTAATGCAAATCATCATTATCATCATCATCATCATCATCATCAAGTGTTGTATACCCGAATGAAGAGGCAATAGTGCTTATATATAAGATTATAAGCTTCTTTTTATTCACGAAAGATGGCAAAATCGTTGCACGATATATATATATATAGAGAGAGAGAGAGTCGGAAATGCTAAGATGTACACCCGTTTACAATACGTCTTCAGGGAGCTTTACTTATTTGCTCTGCCTCCACGAGGCTAGCAAAGGGCCGACTCAAAACATTCAATCATCTTCGTTCTTCCTTCATGCTTCTTTCACGAGACTGATACAGGACCGACACTCAACCCGAGTTCGGCTAGCGCCCAAAACAGCGTGACGTCAGTGTCACTGCTGACTGCTTATTGCCCGCCCGTCTGTACAGGGTTGAAAACTTTCATCATAATAAGTTTTTCGGACGCCTTCGCACTCTTCCTACGAAAATCGCGTGGCATTTCCGCTGTCCCTTGTTTACCGTAAGACTCAGGCACATATCCTGTTTTGAAATCTAGAAACTAACCGGCCTGTCGGAGGCCCACATATAACACAAATTGCGCTTACAGCATGGATTCCGGCAGGTCTTCCAAACTACATCCTGTGTCCGTACTGAGCTTAATAATTTACGGCTATATATGAAGTATTCTTAACTAATGAAAATAACTTACACTCAGCTTAGTTTGGTTTTATGACATACCAACTATTATAGGGTATTTAATGCCAAATCTAGTTTATATATATATATTATTTGTAAACATAAATCAACAAAGTTAAATAATTCCAAGTATTTCTATGTATCACTAACAACTCTGTAAAACATCAGTCGTTTGATTACACACAATTAAATGATCAAACAGTTCTATTTCTAACAATTCAATTTAGCATCAGTCAAAACAGTTAAATGGTTCCAAATATTGCTATGTATCACTAACAATTCAATTAAACATCAGTCATTTATCTATTCTCAGTTTAAATGTCAAACAGTTCTATTTGATCCATCGATAGGACCCTTTCAGGTGTTATCACTCCAGACCAGAATGAACCTGCGAGCGATGGCAATATAGAGGTACTCCTCATTTCCCAAAGCTCCAGCATTACTTAAGCCACACCATCAGATTGTTTAGTGTCATATCCAGGACACTCGTTGGGAGCAGGGTCATAACCCTTTGCAGAGTCGGTGTATTCTACAACCCTGGTCCACTGGGCTGCAAGCACTTTTATCTAATACTAATAATTATATGGTTTCGTGTAATTTATTCCAATTCAATAATAAGCATTTGTTTGCATACATTTAAAGTTAATAATAATCCTTCGTAAACATTAATAGCTTTAACTAACTATTCTTAATAAAAGATAATTTACAGTTAAATCGCATCAAGTATTCTTATCTAATACAAATAATTTGCACACAATTACATGGTTTGAAGTAATTGTTTCTATTTAGTAATAATTATTTGTCTGCACACTGTTATATGGTTTCAAGTAACTATTCTTAATAAAAATAATTTACATTTATGCAGGAGCCTTGTCGGCTTGGGTTATAGAGTACACCGACTGCTTCTCTGCCAAGGGGTAAGACTCCCCTCAAATGAGTGTCCTTGATATGACACTAAACAATCTGACGGTTAAGCCCCAGTAATGCTGGAGCTTTGGTGTATGCGGAGTACCCCTTCATTACTCCCGAATCCACTCTGGCCCGGAGTGGTAGCACCTAGTAGGGTCCTGTCAATAGATCAAATAGAACTAAACTGTGTACTTATGCTAAACTGAATTGCTAGAAATAGAACTGTTTTGACATTTAAAATGTGTACTTATGCTAAACTAAATTGTTTGAAATAGAACTGTTTTGACATTGAACTGTGTGTAAGCAAAAACTATACTTATACAAAACTGAATTGTTTGAAATAGAACTGTTTGACTAAACTGAATAGCTTGAAATAGAAATATTTCAGACTATTAAACTGTACTTAAACTAAACTGAATTGTTTGAAAAAGAATTGTTTTGGACATTTAAACAGCGTATTTATGCTAAACTGAATTGTTTGAACTAGAGCTGTTTTTGACATTTAAACTATGTACTTATGCAAAACTGAATTATTTGAAATAGAACTGTTTATTTGTAAAGATGGATTTGGCATTAAATAACCTACAAAGGTTGATATGCCATAAAACACAAACAAACAAACACTAATGCAGTATCAAGTATTCCTATTCAATACTAGTAAATTTCAAACAGATCTATTTGACCCATAGACCTGACCTTAACTGACACTAATACTTCCTGTAAGATATTTCCAATCTAATTCTAATAATTATATAGTTTCCAGACATGCAAGACACTGCTGGAGAAGCAGGGACGAACTCATAAGTGATGTACTCTTATGGACCTCCACACATGGCCGTGCAAAAGCAGGACGACCAGCACGAACATACATTCAGCAGCTATGTGAGGATACGGGATGTTGTCCTGAAGACCTGCCTGGGGCGATGAACGATAGGGAGGAGTGGCGAGAGAGGGTCAGGGATATCCATGCTACCAGCGCGACATGATGATGATGATGATTTCAATCTAATAATAATCATTTGTCAGCACAGTGTTATATGGTTTCAAGTCACTAATAATAATAATAATAATAATCCTCAGTAAATAATTACAGCTTCAAGTAACTATACTTAATACAAATAACTTCCACTTATATAGTATCAAGTATTCCTATGTAATACAAATAATTTTCCAGCAAATCTATTCGACTCATAAATGGGACTCTAACGGATACTACCACTCCGGGTAAGGGTGGTCTTGAAAGTAATGGCAATAAAGAGGTACTCCAGACTTCCCAGATCTCCATAACTTGAGCCTCACCATCAGATATAGTTTAATGCCACACCGTTGGAAGAAAGAAGGGTTTCACTGCTCTGCAGAGGATTCAGTCAGAGTACTCTAAACTGCACCGACTGATTCAACAGATACAAACGTCATTTGTTGCTCACCTCTACAGAGTACCGTTCTTAAAATTTGCAGTTCAAAAAAATAAAAAATGATGATACAATGTTGGGTCTTTCGTGACATTTCAAGTGGCGATAAGAATTACGAGACACTGACAACCATTTCTCAAGTTGATACACTAGTCTATAAAGGGCTAAAATTATGACTGGAACGGGGAATAATCCCTAATCAAATCGACAGGGACATGTGGACTAATACTTCACAAATAAGTTATCCAATGAATAAGTAATGGCATTGTCGTGTTACTACAGTAAACCCCCTACGGTATATCTAATGATTTTAGGGGTGGGATTCTTGTCGATGCCTAACTCCTCCACAATTCACTAGCCCAGATGGCTGGGGCTGTAAAATACTCCGACAGCACCTCAGCAGAGGGGTAAGACCCCCACCCACGAGTATCCAAGATATGACACTAAACAATCTGATGGTGAGGCTACAGTAATGCTGAAGCTTTCGGGAATGCTGATTACCCTTTCACTGCCATTTCTCCCAGGTCCACTGTGACCCAAAGTGCTGGCACCTGATACGGTCCTATCTATAGGTCAAAACTAAATGACATTTAAATTGAATGCAAGCAAATTACTTATACTAAATTGAATTGTTTGAAATAGAACTGTTTGATCGTTTAACTGGGTATAAACAAATTACTAATATTTAACTTAATTTTTAATGATACATAGCAATACCATTTAAAGTTTTTGGTTTATGCTAAATTGAATTGTTAGAAATAGAACTGTTTGATAATTTATCAGTCTGTATTTACAAAATAAACTTACAAATCATATATCTAATGTATGTTGAATACAGAATTTGGCATTAAATAACCAACAATGGTTGATATGCCATAAAACCAAACCAAACCAAACCATCTAAAAGTCACAGGCGATAGTTTGTTATAGGTTACATATATATGTTGTACAAATGCATATGATTCTCTCTCTCTCTATCTCTCTCTCTCTCTATATATATATATATATATATATGCGGGGAGAAGCCTCGCTGGCTTCCTGCAAAGCCATCACACCAGAACTCTGGAAACAGAGATCAGTCTAGAAGTTTTGGACGATTTCACGCACCAAGCGCTGGAATGGAAGCTTCCTGAGAAGAAGTTCGGTAGCTTTTTTATAAGGTCGGATCTCAGGGAGAGCCACAGTACCAGGACTTTAACGATAGTTTTTTTTTTTCACTCCTCCAGTGACTGGAGCGCTTTTACGAGCGGCCTTTGTGGTCAGTTGTTTACGGGGAGAAGCCTCGTTGGTCTCCTGAAAAGCCATCACAGCAGAACTCTGGAAACAACTGACCACCAAAGGCTGCTCGTAAAAGCGCTCCAGTCACTGGTGGAGTGGGGGAAAAATCATCGTTAAAGTCCTGGTACTGTGGCTGTCGTGGGAGATCAGGCGTTATCAAAAATCTACCGAATTTCTCATCAAGTAGCTTCCATTCCAGCGCTTGGTGCGTGAAATCGTCCAAAATTTCAAGACTGATCTCCGTTTCCAGAGTTCTGTTGATATATATATATATATGTGTGTGTGTGTGTGTGTGTATGTGTATGTTTACAGTTATAATTATGATTAGATATTAACGCTAAAAGCGTTTTGAAGCTGTAAAGTCTTTACGGTGCGCAATGCACAAAAATGCCAAGCAATATCACAATATACTTCAAACCTAAAATAAGATAACCATATTTACCGACCCCGCTGCTCGGGCAGGATATGACACACGGTCAATTTTTAAGCGGAGTTTAACAGGTTTCAATTCAGAGTTTTCCTTCTCCTAGACTAGTTGCCTCACCAAGGCTGAAGAACCTAGCCTGCCCTACTATTTACCAATAGCTGGAAAGAGAATTATTGGATTCATACCTTTCCCAAGGGTATTAGTGCTATGTGAAATGCAATCAGCCTAATCCAGGATTTGAACTCGTGTCGCCATGTCCATTTCCTACGACGATAACCATTACACCACGGACATCTCCTATCTAAAATAAGATAACACAGGATAAAACCCCGCAACTCAGAGTTTCAGGTTATCGATCCTCAGTGAACAAGTATACAACACGTCTGATTTTCCAACAAAAGTAGTCATGTTGAATATTACCTCATCCTGTTTTATTATTTCTTTTTATACTTTATATATATATATATATATATATATATATATATTGTAAAAATTAAAATTTTAATAAGAACTTGTAAACTGTGGAGCTACTTATAGAATAAAAGTAATGATGTCTAGATGTTTAGACTATAGTCTAGTACTAATTCTTGAAACTTTTTGTCCAGCCAAGTCGGTAGGTTTTCATTAGTAGATTTTTTTGTGAAACACAAGATTGTACAAGTGTAGCACTTCTATACTCACTACTTCCCCAAGCCATGTGCAAATTTTTCTTTCTTTATCAACGGAAAATTTATCTCTAGGGAAAGATTTGAGGATGGTGTTGATATAAAAAAAAATACTCACCATATCAAAAGAGAAGTTCTGAGGGTGCTTCAGCCAAGAAGAAACTCCCTGGAACTCTATCTTTGTAGACCAGTAGTGGTGCTATTTAACCCATATATGGGGTACTAAGGGGGTTCATACATCTCCCAGGGGTATTTGTCCGAAAGTGAACGTAATCGTGACTGGAGTTCGAACTTTCTACGATTTCTCAGTCCAACTCGCTAGCCACTCTGCAGAGGTGACTCTCCTTGTATATATATATATATATATATATGTGTGTGTGTGTGTGTGTGTGTGTGTGTGTGTGTGTGAAAAGTCCATTCACTATAGATACGAAAAGTAATTCTACGCAAGAATTTTTTTTCAACATGATCCTATTTCCTGTCAATGTACTGAAAGTATCACTTTGCAATGATGTAACATTTTGCAGTGAAAATTTCTGACCAAAATTTACCTCATAACTGTGTCAAGCAACAAACTTATAGACCCATTAAATCTCTCTCTCTCTCTCTCTCTCTCTCTCTCTCTCTCTATCTATCTATCTATCTATCTATCTGTATGTATGTATATTTGTGTCATAGTAATAATTTTTCCTACAATTTAAACACAAAATATATCCAATCTTAAAATTTTCTAAAATTTTCTGTTTACCTGTGGTCATGCCGCTATAACCTTATTACATACATACATACATACATACTCATGCCCGTAGATTTATGTATTATTGGTAGGTATTGCATATACTTAACCAGCGATTTTATCAAAGTAAAGAATACCACGCCCACACATTTTGGAACAGACGCCCCACAGCTAGCTTCGTTTAATCACTTCAGTACTTAGAGCAAAGGATTAGAAAATATATGATGTGAGGGCCAAGTCCTGTTCGCAGGACAGTGATATAAGATACCAGCAATTTGTCTTATGAAATTAAATGAAGAAAGAAGATAAACATAAGAAATTTGATTTCAAAGTTCCTCAAACGAGAAATATCGATTCATTTCTTTTCTGTGTTTAAATTTTTAAAAAATGGGTGGTAAAAGAAACTTGGTTGTATCTTTATGGTTAGCAGCTTGTTAAATATTACAGTAATAATCTTATCAGATAAGTATAGGATGCATTACCTTGGACCAGTGTTTAACAAAATGTTTTCGCATCCCATTATTGAAGCAGTATGTTTGATCGTCATCAGGTTTTCTTAATAAGGCTGCCTTGTACCAGACTAATGAATTGCTTGGGACCAATGAAAATAAAGAGAAATTCCTTACTCAATACGCAAACAGCTGTTTTTGTTTTTAATACAGGTGATAATTTACCATAATTAAGACTTTTCTGTTAGCCACATTCTCGACTACACACACACACACTCACACACACACACACACATATATACACACACACTCGCAGACAGATAAATATACATATATATATATAGAGATACATATAGATATTGTTCCAGATTCTGAGTTTATAGAAAGATAGAGAGGATTAGACTGAAATAGATAGATTGCATGCCAAAAAATGTGTACTTGTATGGATGTGTATGTAGATAGATAGATAGATAGATAGATAGGAATAGGCTGAGATAGATAGATAGATAGATAGATAGATAGATAGATAGATAGATACGCTGAGATAGATAGATAGATAGATAGGAATAGGCTGAGATAGATAGATAGATAGATAGATAGATAGATAGATAGATAGATACGCTGAGATAGATAGATAGATAGATAGATAGGAATAGGCTGAGATAGATAGATAGATAGATAGATAGATAGATAGATAGATAGATAGATAGATAGATAGATAGATACTCCCTTAGCTTAATACTAAATGAATAAAAAGTGTTGTGGAAAGATTATGTTGCGCGACTTTCAACCAACAAGTTGTTACGCGTATCTTCCATGAAATTCATACATATATATATATATACGATGCTATTCGTCTATTTTTCTTTTTTTTTCTTTTTACAAAAATATTCCCGTGTTTGGTATCTATCTATCTATATATCATTTCTTGTTAGATAGATAGATAGATAGATAGATAGATAGATAGATAGATAGAAAGATAGATACCCGTTTGTTCATAACTATCTATCAATCTATCTATCTCAGTTTTTCATATCTATCTTAGTGGATATATATCTATATATTCAACTCATTCTGTTCACATTTAGCTACCTGGCTAGTTCACTATTTCACTACGTTCGACTCGTATCTATGTCAATCTGTTCGTATCAAAATTTGTTAACATCTATCTATCTATCTATCTATCTATCTATTCCAAAGCATTTCTATCCATGTTTATATCCTCTCTATCCGTTTCTTACTTCGAAATTTTCGAGAAAAAAAATTAAATATGTCTTGGATTCTAATTCTGTTAGATCAATGCAACAAAAGAACAGCCTTGTTTACAATTAAGAAAGAAGGAACGTTGCGCGTGAAAGATGAAGTCCATGACCTACATAGAATCGATGAACAAACATTCTTTCCACATCTCGTCACCTCAACATCTCCGCTAGATGTCGAACTATTTCTTTTCACGTATCGACGAGTAATGGTTCACGAGACTTCGTTTTACTAACCATCGACAGGACTCGAACCTTGGTTCGGCACTCTCTGCAAACGTGACCTTGTGCCTGAAGTTTCGTTTTATTGATAGGAGGAAAAAAAATTGAGTAAAATTGGAATTTCATTCTGTAGAATGTCCACCTTATCACTATTAGGGTATATATATATATATATATATATATATATATATATATATATATATATATATATATATACGATCGTGTGTATATATGATGCTTCTTACTACGTGCCAAACAATTTAATTTGTCCTACTTCTTTTTCTGCCATGTTCCCAGCATGTATCTACCTACCTACAGAATAGTACATTTTAGCGATATAGTTGCTGTAGTCGGCGCCTTCGAACTAGTAGGAGGTAGAGGGAGGGGAGAGGAACTTATATCGGCCTACTAGTGCCTCGCTGACTGACTACAACTGTGCTCGCTCCTGAAGAATCCGCATAGGCACTGGCGGGGAGATGCATATGCGTGATTCTGGCAATAGCAGTCAGTCTAGTAAGCTGGTTTACTCTACCTATTCAGTAACAGACCATTTACGTACACACACACACACACACACACACACACACACACACAAACATACACACTCATACACAAACACACACATACACACATACGCACGCGCACACACACACATACGCAAACACACACACACACACACACTCACATATTTTCTGACTATGCCTGATATAAGAAAACTAACGTTTATTCCAACCATTCCAGAGAGAGAGAGAGAAAGGGAGAGAGAGTCATTCTATATTGACTACTAAAACCACTTGTTAGTACCAACAAGCTTAGCATGCCGTTACATATATATATATATATATATATATATATATATATATATATATATATATATATATATATGTGCATGTATACATATATATATATATATATACCTGTATCTTACGTTTTGTATGCTGGCACAAGAAGCATAAAATATGCACGTGGGTAGATCAGAAAGTCAGAAGCCTGACACAGTAACTAGTTGCATTTTGATCGGAGATTTTCACCGTATAACGTTAAATTTATGTTGTTCATGAAGAAGCACTGGATTAGGTGCTTCTCTAAGGAATGAGATTATGTTGAAAAATAAATATTTCTCTCTTATAGATACTCACATCCTTTCGTCAACATTAGGCTATGGGCTATGTATGTGTGTCTCTGTGTTTTTGCCATCTTACAACGTCAGTTCCTGAGTAGTGTATGTATATATACTTATGAGTCTGTTTGTATATATATATATATATATATATATATATATATATATATAGTTTAGCTATCATACAACCAGTCAGTACCTGAATAGTCTCAATCTATATATATATGTGTGTGTGTGTATTTATATACATATATGTGTTTTAGTGTTGGTGTGAGTGTATCTATGTGTGGGTGGGTGTGTCTGTGTGTTTAATGGCAATCCTTTCAGTCCTGAACTG
>CAUZXS010002967.1:0-7500 GCA_963585895.1 Sepioteuthis lessoniana | reverse complement strand
ATATATATATATATATATATATATATATATATATATATATATATATATATATATTCCCTTTGTTTGTATTTATCCGACGATGTGTCTTTTTTATTCTGTCCGAAAAAGAAAAAGAGTAAAAAAAAGAAGAAAATCAGTATTCGAAATCCAAGCTTTTACTTGGGATCGAACCCTTGAGGGAAATGCAAAATTATTTTGACTGGAAGGCAAGCCACCTGTTCGTAACTATTTCGTTGTGTTCTTATATATCGATCTATATATCGATCTATATTCGTATTACTCTCATTCTTTATCAAATTCGTGCCGTTCGTATATAATTCGTTTTATCTCTGTTCGTATATTTCGCCCTAACTTCAATCTGATCGTATGGCTAGCAGACCATTACTCTTGAGCTTGAATCTCACTAGGTGCTCTATACTTCAGACACTCGGCCAAAACTAAGCAGAGCCTAGTAAATAAGTATTTCAACCTGTTTGTATTGTCATACACTTTTCATATTTCATTCATTCTGTTCATATCTGTAAGATCCCATATCTCCTCCGTAATATTCATATCTTTATCTTTCTGCTCGTATCAATCAGTATCTATTCGCATCTATTTCGTCATCTTCCTATATATCGATCTCAATGGATATCTCTCATTTTCTTCGAATCTGCCAATGGTGTCTATGTCAATCCTGTTCGTGTCTGTCACAGAGTGTTTACATCGTTGATTCTTTTTCTGTCTATATCATTCTGTTCCTATCTCACTTTGTATCTTTCGAAATTTCTTGTCATCTACCACGTTCTGTTCGTATCTGTATTGTTTTGTTCGTATCAGTCTCATTCTATTCAACTCTGTTCGTATCTATCAACTCTGTTCGTATCACTCTCACTACGTTCGTATCTATCAAACCCTGTTCGTATCTATCTCAATCTGTTCGTATTTCTCCCAATCTGTTTGTATCTGCGTCACTCTGTTCGTATATCTTGCTCTTTCTACGTTTCTATCTCGTTTTCGTCGTTTGTGCATTGCCTTTATTGAATGCTGCATTTTTTCTTCTCAGCTATTCTGTTATATTCGTATTTGTCAAACTCTCTTCGTATCTGTTGCATTTTGTTCGTATATATCCCACTCAGTTCGTATCTCTCTTGTTCCGTTCGTGTCTATCCTTTTTCTATTCGTGTCTGTCTCGTTTTTGCTCGTATTTGTCTCACTCTCTTCCTATCTATTTCACCCTGTAAAATCATGTTTTATTCGAATCTATTTCGTTCTGTTCTTATATATCATATTTTGTTCATATCTATATTACTGTATCTATATCAATTACACTTTGTGCCCGTGGTGTAGTTGGAGGTGCCCGTGGTGTAGTCGTTATCGCCGTAGGAAATGAACACGGCGATACGAGTTCAAATCCTGGACGATACTGATTGCATTTCACATAGCACTAATACCCTTGGGAAAGGTATGAATCCAATTATTCTCCCTCCAGCTATGGGTAAATAGTAGGACAGACTAGGTTCTTTAGCCTTGGTTAGGCAACTAGTCTAGGAGAAGAAAAAACTCTGAATTCAAACCTGTTAAACTCCGCTAAAAAATTGACCTTGTGTCATATCCTGCCCGAGCGGAGGGGTTGGTAAATAGTATCAATTACACTTTGTGAGTATCTCTCTCGTTTTGTTCGTATCAACTTTCTTTCTTTTTGTGTCCCATTCTTCTTGCCTATCTCATTCTGTCGGTATCTGGGGTTGTTCATACATATTTTTGTTTTGTTCGTAACTATTTTCCTTCTCTTTGTACCAGTCACACTTTGTTTGTTTGTTCCAATCTTGTTCTGTTCATATCTTTCGTAATTTGTTTATATCTATCTTACTTTCTTCGCATCTTTGTTCATAAACTCTCTCTCGCTCTCTCTCTTTACCTACTTGTCCTGTTCCTGTACATATCACCTTGCTTGTATCTAATTTGTTCAGTTCGTATCTGTCACTCTGTGTTCGAACCTATCTCATTCTGTTCGTATCTTTCACAAATAGTTCATAGCTGTCTTGTTCTGATTGTATTTACCTCCTGTTCGTATCTGTTTCATTCCATTTGTAGCTAACTGATATCTGTTCGTACCTACTTTATTTTGTTCGTATCTTTCACAAAAAGTTCATATCTGTCTCGTTCTGTTTGTATCTTTCATATTTTGTTCGTATTTCTATTGTCCTTTTTTTATACCTCTTTCATTATTTTCGTATCTTCCTCAAAGTGTTCATATTTATCGTATTCGCCTTTTCTGTTTGCGTCTTAGACACTTTCTTCGTATCTTCACTTTGTTCGTACCTCTGTGGATCTTGTTCATATCTCCCTCATTCCGTTCGTATCTTTCGCAATCTGTTCATATTTATCGTGTTCAGATTGCATTCATCTCATTCTGTTCGTATTTTTCGCACTTTGTAAGTATCTCTGAGGACTTTGGTCGTAACTTTTTCATTCTGTTCGTATCTCTCACAACCTGTTCGTATCTACCACGTTCCCGCTCTCTCTCTCTCTCTCTCTCTCTCTCTCTCTCTCTCTCTCTCTCTCTCTCTCTCTCTCTCTCTCTCTCTCTTGCGTCTGTTTCTATCCACATGCCATCGTACGGAATACAACTGAATCCTTTTGTAAATTCACATCCCACTCACATGTCTGTGTATTGTTGATGTTTATTTCGTCAATATAAGTCCATTCCCACTCTCACCAGTATATATACATACATACACACACACACACACACACACAACAGCACACATACCTCTCTTTCTCTCCTTCTCTGTTGCTTCTCCTCCAACTGTCACCCCTCTACTCTTTTTCATATTTTTCCTCCTCCTCCTCCTCCTCCTCCCGCCCTTCCTCCCTTGATACAAATGCAACACCAATGAGATGCGCCAATGTCTTTTCCGCCTCGTAACATATCCCGACCTGTACACGTTATACATGTGCAGGTCATCTTCCAAAAGTCCCGCCCACTTTTATGTATTTATTCTATTCTATTTATTTATTTATTTATTTATTGTATATATCCCTCCTCCTACTACTTCTCCTTCGCTTCCTGATCATCTCTACCTCTTATTCCTTCTCCTCACCATTTTGCTCTATTTCTTCATCCTCTTTTGTTAGCATCAACTAGTCCTTCTTCTTCGTCTCCTCTATTGCATTTACTTCTTTCATCTCCTCCTCCTGTAACTTTCGTCTTTCTTTCTTTCTTTCTTTCTTTCTTTCTTTCTTTCTTATTCTCCCACTTCTTTAATTTGTTTTTCCTTTGTTTCTTTCTTTCTTACTTTTTTATTTCCCTTTTTCTTATTCCTAACTTTCTTCAACCTGATTCGACTTCTTTCTTTCTTTCTTTCTTTCTTTCTTTCCACCTACTTGAAGCTGGTTCTTTTTTCTCTTTTTTCCAACTTCCTCAACTTATTTCACCTTTCTTTCTATCTATCTTTCTTTCTTTCTTTCTTTCTTTCTAACTTCTTCAACCTATTCTTTCTTTCTTTTCTTTTTCTTTTTTTTCCACCTTCCTCAACCTTCTTCTTCTTCTTCTTCTTCTTCTTCTTCTTCTTCTTCTTCTTCTTCTTCTTCTTCTTCTTCTTCTTCCTTATCTGTCACCCAATACACCCATCTCCACTCTCCTTAATCTCTCAAAAGGAGCTAACATAACGATTTTCAAAGAGAAAGACTAAAAAGTCGTGACGAACGGAACCAAGGAGAAGGGTTCGATCCTGACAGCAAGCTATCAAAATAATATCACATTTATAAACACCGTGTGCCTAACACTGCAGCTTCATATCTCTTAGTCAATAATGATAACGGAGACACCATGGTCTGACCTGGAAAAGAGGGAGCAGAATCCTGCGCACCAATTCATGCCAGAAACGTTTGACAATGTGCGAGCATTGATCGTTTAAAACGTTAAGCTTCTCAAAAAAAAAAAAGAAAAACAAAGAAATATCAAGATCTCATTTACTTCATTATTATTATTATTATTATTATTATTATTATTATTATTATTATTATTATCATTAATTTTGTTTTCCCATCAGTAAAATCTGATGGCTTTCGCTGGAAATCAAGTGACAGCAAGTTTCACTGATTTTTTAGTCTTCCCCTCAATATTATCGTTATTTACAAAACCTTACTGAATTTGGCCTTAGGTTGCTTGCAGTACCTGTCTTCCTAAACGGTCACCATTCTAAGAACTGAGCAGACTCATCATTGCTTAACTTTGATGATCTGACTAGAACCGATGCTTTCAGCTGGAAATGATCGTTAGTCTCCACGGTGTTATCACTGATTTTAGTCGTATCAGTATTATCCGTACATGAGTCAAATTCTCATAAGGTTTGTATATACTTACGTGTGTAACGGTAACTCAGCACAAAAACGGCACCTCCTAGCGAGGTTATTATCAGAACATATCATTCAAAATGCTCTGACTTTCGGAATAAAGCAATTCACCGTTCATTTTGCAACTGAATGACTACTTTGTGAAATCTGTAGCACTGAAAGTTCTTTTTCTTTAATTATCCAAATTGTTGATTTAACAGATACAACTATAGAATGCTAAATAAAATTATTCACCCCTTCTTTTGTATGAGGATCAATATCAAAATGGACCGCTGTTAAAACCGGAATCCAATGGGTTGACTGCTTGTCGAGTTATTATTATTATTATTATTATTATTATTATTATTATTATTATTATTAAACATTTTTCCCTTTTCCTCTCTGATTTTTTTTACCATCAGCTTGATTAATTTCTCACTCTTTTTATCTATCTATCTGTCTATCTGTCTATCTATCTATCTATCTGACTTTGTTTACATCTATCTCTCTATCTACCAAACTACGTCATTTTCTATCTACCTTTATCAATCCTTGGATATCTATCTATTTATCTATCTATCTATGTCAGCCTATTTGTAACTCTATAAATATCTTCATTAATCACCCTTTATATGTCGTTTTAACTCTGTGGCCATATTTATCAATCTATTTGTTTATTGATCGATCAATCGATCGATCTGAAAATTTGATAGTGCCTGACCTAAAATACACATGCCTCTTAAAATCATTCATCGTAGGCAACAAAAGGACATGCCAGTTCTCATTGGTCGCTAATTTTGAAAGAATCTAGCAACTCAAATAGAATAAATAATCGTTACATATGCATGTGAAATAATACTTACTTTTGAATGTGAAAAACACATATTTTCATTTTTCAATTTCTGTGCAAATCGAGATATGTCAAAATTACTTCAACAATTTGTGCAGTTTCTTAAGTTCTCCATACTTTCATGTACTTTTATTTCTATCTATGAACACCACTCTGTTCATAGCTATCCATCTATCGATCAAAGTCTGCTCTTAACTATTTTAGTCTTCTCATGTGTGTGTGTGTGTGTGTGTGTGTGTGTGTGTGTGTGTGTGTGCCTATATACATTTTTACATATATATATATATATATATACAAGAACGCACACATATATAGATATGTAGGTATATATGATTACACAGATATAAATTACTTAAATATGTATGTAGGTACATACAATGACACACACACACACACACACACACACACACACACACACACACATATATATATATACGAGGTCATTCAATAAATAAAGTGAATTTTGCCAGAGAAGTTGAGAATGGGAAGCACTGTTTAGAGTCACACCTTTTTCAAAGAAATCAATAGTTATGTGTCCTCTTATATCCCCAAACATAGTCAACATCACCGTCTTAACTTACCGCTGCGCACCGAACTTTTCTTTACTGGAGAGTCAGTGTGTTTCTACTCCATGAACTGCTTTTTTTTACTCATGCTCGTTGTGTCTTCCTCATGTATCTTTTTTACTAAAACATATTCCTCTGTATACATTACTCATTCTTCTGTAAATTTGACATGGTTTTCACCTATCAGCCATCAAAAATTTCATGACAGACCTCTGTTCAAGCCTGGATTCGACATCATTTTAATTAGCCTTAAAAATGTTTTTGGTGAGATCAAAATAATCTTTACCATAAAACAATTCCAAACAATGCCGCGTTTATATCTCTAGGCAAAAATTCTGTAAAAAAATGTATTTTTCTTTTTTCAAAATACTTCTCCATGGTTACTGAATGACTTATATATATATATATATATATATATATATAAGGATACACAGACACACATATTAGACCACGTCACTCTTTTTCTAGGGCAAGCTATTTAAATATGTTCCGGCCGAAAGACTTGAATGTTCGCCAATCGTCCGGGAGACCGGGTCGTTCAATTCCAGGTCGAATCATACCAAAGACTCAAAAAATGGTACTTAATGCCTGCTCGCTTAACACTCAGCATTATAAGATACGGATCAAGGGTTAAGTGGAGCAATCCAATGAAAGGAGTTGCGCCGTCCCCTACACCTCGGTGTAGAAGCTATTGAAAAGAGTGCCTTCGGGTCACCCTCGATTACGGTTGCCAACTTAACTTTACTTATATATATATATATATATATATATATATATATATATATATATATATATATATATATATATATATATATTCTCTAAATCGTTTATAAATGAATTAGTAATGTTTTCAGGGCTTCAACATTTATAATTTGTCTTTTTAGCGCAAATCAAGGTTGACTATGGTTGCAAAAGCTTTTTTGGCGCCACTACTTGGTTATGTAAGGTTGATGAGTGTATAATTGTCCAAGTGCTCACTCATCGTGCTCCTCACCGTAGATTTTCGTAGCATACCAGTGAGAAAATATTCAATATCGCTGTTGGTGGGATAGAATTTTGACTTCAGTGAATTCATACTATTCCCACGAGTATTAATGCTGTGCTGCTTTAACAGAAATTCGAACTCGGTACGGCGATTTTATTTTCGTAATCACTATGACCCCCTTCCTCATATCTATTAATTCTTCATCCCTGACAATCCTTTTCTCTCCATTTACTATGTATTTCTGTTGTTCATATTTATATATTATACATATAATCACCCTATTTTGATTAGATTTGGTTTGGTTTTATGGCATATCAACCATTATAGGTTATTTAATGCCAAATCCATTTTTATACATATAAACAGTTTTATTTCAATCAGTTCAGTTTAAGATAAGTACACAGTTTAAATGTCAAAACAGTTCTATTTTAAACAATTTAGTTTTGCATAAGTACACAATTTAGTTCTATTTAACCCATAAAGGGGACCCTATCAGGTGCTTCCACTCCGGTTCACCGTGGACCTGGGAACAATGGCAATGAAAGGGTATTCCGCATTCCCCAAAGCTCCAGCATTACTAGAGCCTCAGCATCAGACTGCTTAGTGTCATATACAGGACGCTCATTGAGGTGGGGCGTCTTATCTATCTGCAGAGGTGCAGTCGGTCGATTCAACAGCCCCAGCCGACTGGGCCCCCTATTTTCAGTAATGATTGCATTAATTCCTGACCACTGACAATGGCTTTATTTTATCGTGAATATACAGCTATTTTACGTAAA